>JAFBJS010002824.1:37679-98016 GCA_016785265.1 Paraplagusia blochii | reverse complement strand
AACAGTCAAGAAATCGGCTCCTCTTTCCCTCCTCTCTCATGTTTCTCTCATTTCTTTCTTGTTCTTTCATTATTTTTCTTCTGTTCCTTCTCCAGAACTTCTCCTTCACCTCTGTATCTTCTCATTCTCTTCTTCATCTCTTTCTAAGGGTTAAGGCTGGAGTTTTGTTTCTGCAGGAACATTGACATTTTTGAACAAATTCTTCTAATTCTTTATTTTCTTCTTTTCTATTCGCTCTGACTCTGTTTCTTCCTCTACCAGATGTCTCCACCTGTCCTCTGTATCTTCTCCTCTGACTCCAACTACCTCCATGTCCTCCCTCACTGCATCCATCTACCTACCTGGTAGCTCCATCTCTAGGATCATTCTTCTACCAATGTCTCCACTGTCCGTCCTCTGAACATGTCTACACCATCTCAATCTGTCTTCTCTAGCTTTTTCTCCAAACCTTCCTGTCTGTGTTGTCCCTCTAATCACCTCATTCCTGATCCAGTCCATCCTTGTCTCTCCTAAAGAGAATCTCAGCAGCATCTTTGTCTCCTCCACCTCCTTGTGTCTTCTGTCTTTTTCTAGTGTCTCTAATCCATGTCTTCTAATGGAGAACTCTGGGTCTCCAGGTGGCGGAGCAGTTTTGTTTAGGACCATTCTTCTACAAATGTATCAAATGTGCAAATGTATCTACAAACCTTCCAACTCTCTAGGTTCTCTTCTAACTCTAACACTAATGCACATCAGAAACAGATGAATCAGCAACAAAACCTCAATCGAAACAGCACCCCCTTCTGTCGACACCTAGAAATGACATCTTTACACATTCAACATTCCTTCCTCACCTTCATCTGCTATTCTTCCACATGGATTCGTTCGGAGCGAGAACCACGCACCCTGTCCCTCCACCCCTCATTGGCTCAGTCACCTCCAAGCAAACTCATTAGCATAGAACATAACGAGAGGGAATTTAACGAGCTTAACGAGGACCTAACGAGGTGTTGGTCTCTGTCGTTATGGTAGCGTCTGGTCACACCTCATCAGGCGGTCATAGAAAGGTGCCAGGCACCAGATGTTCTCTTTTTGGGGTTTGATGTGTTTACTTTTTACTTCAGTCGATGTGACAATTGAATAAAATAAAAAATTCCACGGATTCCACAGGATTTAATGCACCTGATTGGAATGAAGGTCAAAGAGGGGGTCGACTTCACTGGTTGCATAAACAGTGATCTTAGTTGCGTTCAAAGACACAGTTAGTGATGGGGAAAATATCACTTAATATAGTATCCTGTATATATAAGGTTATCAAAGCTAGCAGTGTTCCTACGCATATTTTCTTATTTCAATTTCAGATGAGAATATTAAAACGATTAGCGAAAGCAATTTAGCGAAAAGTGGCGGCTGTATCTTTGTAAAGGCAGATGGTGGCAAAAAATCGCAACATGATCCAAAAAAACTCGACGTGGCAGGATATACAGAGGGGGCGAAACGCGAACGATGATGTAGAGAGCTAACGTTGTATGTACAAAAGAGTTCGTACAATTCATGTCCCCAGTCTACGCCTCCATCTGCCATTTGAGTCACATAACATATATTATTCAATCTGTCCCCACACTTTGACATATTTAGATCTGGGAAGAAGCCCAGATACCGTCATCTCGGTCCTGTAGACCCGGCATCATCATGGAAACAGTTATTTGTAGGTGTCCTTGTCTCTGCCTGGTGCCACGCTCATATAAACACAGCTGCAGGCTGCAGCGCTGTCCGTGTCAATAATTATTCCAACGGTGAGGAATTCATTCTTCCTATTAATCGTCCACATTTGTCCTCTGATTTTCGTAGCTCCAGCAGAGTCTTAAGATCTGGTTTCAGCAGCGGAGAAACTGGAGTAACACGTTTGGTTTTCGCTGCAAATCATAAATCACCAATTATTATTCTGAGATAAGTTAATTTCCTCGGCCATAACTGATTGGACAATAATCTTTGGTAAATATAATCTTTGTGTCCTGGTGTGATCTGAGGACACAGAGGACGAAAATGCTTCAGGAATGGGGGTCTTGCCACTGTTGGAGGTGTACGGCGCCACCAACCATGATCCTTTGAGGGGTGGTGAGTCATATACTTGGCTAAAAGGTACAAGAATAATGTATGGTTTTTGAAAGGTTTATAATAAAGGTCAACTGTAATCACACTCCTGCACAGTAGGGGGCAGTAGGTTTTTAAATAGCTAACAAAAAACATATACTTTTTATTGAAGTGCTTTCAACTGCAATTATTCTTCACCACTGCTGCTATAAAGTGTCAGGTGTAATACACACCCTATAGTGCAGCGCGTCCTGTGTGTGTGTGTTGTTGTTGTAAGACGGACGTAGTAGAGGACACCATGAGAACGTTAAAGGGGGAAGTGTGGGCGTGGATTGTATATAAACCCGCGCCCTATAATCAGGTGCTCACAAAACTGAGACCTTTTGTATGTTGCGCCTTATGGTCGTTACAACAAACAAAATAGGAAAAAAAATCACATCTTCTTAAACCACTCCATTTAATTCACATAACATTGTTCCTTAACCACTAGGCAACCACTGCCACGCAATAAGTCATTATAAAGGTTTTCTCATAATGTCCCTCCAGACCCTAACAAACTTTTTGACCAATTTTGTTGTACCCCACACTGTACTATGACAATAAAGGACTTTTCTTTTCTTTTCTTTCCGTTTCTTTTCTATTAGCACTAGCTTGAAATATGAATGATTATGTCCCCAACAATCATCCAGGTCATACAAGCAAACGTCTCTCAATCTCCAAGATGAAGTCCAGTTGCCTAAAACAAACTCTTTGGAGATTCGTGTATTCCTATCAATTTAGAAAGGTAGAAACTACAGCTCAACTACAGTCGTGTTACTGCAGAACAGACAACACAGAAAACTCAAGGTGTTCAGATCAAACCGCATCAGTCAAAGCCGAGGCTCCTGCGGTGCCTTTGTTTACCTCGTCTGTCGGGGCCTCACATCAGAAGACCTATAATTATCAATGAACTTTTTTAGTCACTTTCAGCTTCTCCACAAAAAAAAAAAAACTTTCAAGAAGTTGTTTTTTGGGGGAACTTTTCCTTTTGCGGAGCTTATTTGTTTTGTTTTGTGTTTTTTTGTTTTTTTCCCCTGAATGTTTACTGGAGTAAGACAGGCTGTTCTGTCATCTGCCTAACACCGCCCAGCGTTCGCTGCTGACAAGGCTGCTCGCCCGCCTCAGTCTGAGATGGTAATCCTCCGGTAAGAGCCGTTAAAACCGGCGCAGCTGTGGCAGGCAAGCTGCCACCTGAAGCCAACTGGACTGTCGCGTTCCACGCTCTCACACACACAGCGTGCACATACACACCGAGCCCAAAACCCGTAGATTCTGGCAAATATACATTAGGTAAAATAAGACCATACTGAGCTTTCTGTCTCAATCTGCCTGGTTGGCAGATTCTCTGTGTGTTATTGTGTTACTTTTCTGGCTGATTTTGTCTCAGTCTGTGCGGATATTCCTGCATGGACGTTTGTTTGACCTGGAGCAGCGTTCACCGATGATTTTTTGGAAAAGACTGGTTGAAATAATACATTTCTTTGATGAACTGGCCCTAAAGGTGTGGATTATTATATTGCGGCAGTGAATCAACCTTTTCCACTTCCCCCTGTTTTCTCCATCTTCTACTTTGATTCCAATAAACTACATGTACAAAAAATTAACTGCAATGCTGCCATCTAGTGACTTTCACTTCCATCTACAGCCATTTGTCCACACAACTTGATCAGTCAGAAATTTTTGATAAAATCCAGGAAGTACAGGATTATTGATTTCATTATGACAGAAAATAAACCAATAACTATTATTATTACTGATATTATATCATTATAAATATTTCTTCACTTCTTCAGGTGTTTCCACAGTGAATCTTCCTTCTCCATCTCCCCCTGTCCTCTCCAACTTCTCCTCTGACTCCAACTACCTCCATGTCCTCCCTCACTGCATCCATCAATCTCCTCTTTGTCTCCTACCTGGTAGCTCCATCTCTAGGATCATTCTTTTACCAATGTATCCACTGTCCCTCCTCTGAACATGTCCAAACCATTTCAATCTGTCTTCTCTATCTTTGTCTCCAAACCTTCCTGTCTGTGTTGTCCCTCTAATCACCTCATTCCTGATCCTGTCCATCCTTGTCTCTCCTAAAGAGAACCTTAGCATCTTCAACTCCTCCACCTCCAGCTCTGCCTCCTGTCTTCTGTCTTCTGTCTCTGATTAGTGTCTCTAACCCATGTCTTCTAATGGAGAACTCTGGGTCTTCAGTTTTGAAGGCTTCATCTCCTCATTACCAGCCATTCATCACATATTATGCAGCACAGGTCTGGTGCATAGGAATAATCGGAAACAATAGGAATAATACATTCTATAAAATTCCCAAATCAAAAACGGAATGATCTAAGTTATGTGTTCTCTCTGTGCAGCCCAGCACAGATCAACCCATGGACCAGTGCCAGTCTGCGGCCCAGGGGTTGGAGACCACAGTCATAGAGCGTGTACAACAATGGGAGACAAATACAAGGACAGCAGGGGGCAGATCAGGGCGGTAATCGTTTTATTTATTAATTTTCCTCTCTCTCACACACACACACGCACACACACGTGTGTGTGTGTGTGCCAGACAAAATGTCTTCTCCCAGGAGGGAATGTTTCCTGTTGAGGGGGATTACACGGAGCAGCGACCAGGACTCTGTATGGAAACCACACAAACTCACGTCGACCAACCCTGAGTTGGACCAGGACCAAGAGGCCAACAGCTTGTCATGAATATTCACTGGATGATATTTTGTGTATGCAACATGTTGTGCGTGTACATGTGTGTGTGTGTGTGTGTTTCATGCCTGCACTCCTTAAGAACCTTGGGGACGTGAAGGGTCCTCGTGTTCAGTGGAAAAACGACAGAGCAAAACACAAATGCTTCACACACAGACACACACACATCACCAACTCAAACTGAAAACTGAGTATTTTCTGACGACACGTTTGATGTTTGTCGTCCGTGAAGGAGAAAAGTGAAATCCTTGAACTGGAGCCACAACAAGAGAAGAACCTACAACAAACGTTGTGATATTTCAAACCAGACTTCTGCTGGAAACATCTCTCCACTCCCTTTCCTCCGACTGTCAACTGGAGTCAAGATGGAGAAGAATCCTCTTCTTCACCGTGACTTCTTTGTCATCTGAACAAAGGGATTTGAATTCCCTGTTTCTTTTAAAAAATATATTTTTATTTTTTATTTATCAATTCCTACTAACCTACTGAACTACCTTCTTCCAGCTTCCTCTCTATCTACTTACCTATCTATCTATCTTTCTATCTACCTACCGACCTACTAACATATCAACCAACTGACCTACCTATCCATGTCCATCTAGTTATATATCCATTCATTGACCTACTAACCTAGCTACCTGTCAATCTACATCTATAAATCTTTTTTAATTCAAACTGTACCTACTGTATCTGCTTGTATATCCACCAATTGCCCTACAAACCTACCTATCTATCTATCTATCTATCTATCTATCTATCTATCTACCAACCTACCTGTCTATCATCTATATATCTTTTCATTTACCTACCTACCTACATGATCTATCTATCCACCTAACAACCTAGCAACCTACCGACCTAATATCCATGTACCTACCTGTCTATCAGTTATAGAGGTATATCCATCCATTGACCTACAAACCTACCTATCACTCAATCTACCTACCTACCTGTCTATCATCTATATATCTTCTCACTTAACCTGTACCTACTGTAGCTATCTGTTCACGTACCGACCTAGCAACCTAGCAAACTAGCAACCTACCTATCCATGTCTATCTACTTGCATATCCATCCATTGACCTACAAATCTACCTATCGCTCTTCTACCTACCTACCTACCTACCTATATACAGTTTATGTTTTCATTCACCTAATGACCTACCGACCTAATATCTATGTTGCTATCTGTCTATCTACTTCTATACATCCATCCATTTAGCTACCAACCAATAGACCTGCCTCTCTATCTATGTAACAACCTGTCTTTCATCCATATATCTCTAGGTTCACCCACCTACCTAACTACTAACCTACCTAACTACTAATCTACCTACCTACCTATCTATCAATTGACCGACCGACTGACCGTCAGAAAGACAGAAAGAGACAGGGAGAAAGAAGGGAAGACGTGTGTGATGTGTTTGAAGACCTCACTCAACACAGTGTGTTGTTCCATCAACAGTGAGACACGGCGGTTCGGTTCCACTGTCTGCATACGTGAGTGACATTATGGGACGGAGGTGTCCATCAGTCCCTATTAGCAGACATCAAGGAGCATTTGTGTTTGTAATTCAATGTTCGCGGCTGCGACGCTCGTCTGAAGCCACTGACAAATTAGAGAAATCACCGACTGATGAGACGTGATTGGACAAATTGACAGCGGCCTAATGTGCGATGATTCCATCAGCGCGTCGTCTAATCAGGTGATCCACAGTCGCTGTAGAACGCCTACAAACAGATACTTAACAAATGGCTCCTCCATTCTGCTCTTTCCCACGTAGCTGTTTATCACGAACGCATCATCATCATCATCATCATCATCATCATCATCATCGTCGTCGTCATTGACGTAACCAGAGTCAGAACCGAACCATCAGCTCTGACTCCTAACTGGGTTTTTGTGTTGAAGAGAATTAAAGGA
The DNA here is from genome assembly GCA_016785265.1 of Paraplagusia blochii. Taxonomy (NCBI): domain Eukaryota; kingdom Metazoa; phylum Chordata; class Actinopteri; order Pleuronectiformes; family Cynoglossidae; genus Paraplagusia; species Paraplagusia blochii. The sequence goes on along the minus strand of JAFBJS010002824.1, from coordinate 91,271 downwards.
TCTGTCTTTAATGACCTTGGTTGATGCTGTTTTTCATCCCTGACGCTAATTCAGATTAAAACCCTGGATAATCCCACTCCCCCCCCCCGGCCCCCTGTTCTCCCACTCATTTCCTGCCACTCCGTATCCTTCCTGGTCTTCCTGCTATTTCTGTCCCAATTAAAGTCGTCCTTCTTTACAGTCTTTCAGGCGATGGACTTCAGCATCACTGCTATTGGATGGAGGGGTTGGGGGTTGGAGGGGTAGAGGGGTGGAGGGGTTGAGGGAAGAAGAAGGGAGAGAGAGGGAAGAGAATAAAATCCCAACTCTTGTCTAAACCAGTGAACGTGTCGTTAAATCCAATATTTACACGATAATAAATAAAGAATTGACGACAAAATCAACAAATGAGAAACAACTTCACCACAAACGAAACAGAGCTGCATACTGCTCCCAGACCCTGTCTGTCTGTCTGTTCCTCCAACTATCTGTCTGTCTGTCTGTCTGTCTCTCTGTTAGTCTGTTTATCTGTTCCTCTGACTGCCTTCTTATCTTCTCTCTATCTGTCTGCCTGTCTGTCTCTCTGTCTGTTTTTCTGTCTATCTGTCTGCCTGTCTGTCTGTCTCTCTGTCTGTTTTTCTGTCTATCTGTCTGCCTGTCTGTCTGTTCCTCTGTCTGTCCTTAAATCTGTTCCTCTGTCTGTCTGTCTGTCTGTTCTCCCAACTAACTGTCTGTCTGCTTTTGACTGACTGCTTTGCTGTCTGTCGGTCTGTTCCTCTGTCTGCCTGTCTGTTTCTCTGACTGACTGTCTGTTTCGCTGTCTGTCTGTTCCTCTGTCTGCCTGTCTGTTTCTCTGTCTGACTGTCTGTTTCGCTGTCTGTCTGTTCCTCTAACTATCTGTCTGTCTGTTAATCTGTTCCTCTGACTGACTGTCTGTCTGTCTGCTCCTCTGTCTGTCTGCTCCTCTGTCTGTCTGCTCCTCTGTTGACATGACATCTTAATAAACATTATAATTGAATCCATCCTTCTCAGTGCAGCACTGGTGGCCTAGTGGTTATAGAGGCAGACTTGACATCCACAAGGCCTGAGGTTCGAATCCACCAGTTTCCAGGTTGTCACTGAGGTTCACCGTCCTGACCCACAGAACTTCCAGTGGGCTCACCACCTTCAGATCGGACAGTGAATGAACTCTGAACAGTTCCGTTCTGTAGTTTGGAAATTCTTCGGTTGCCTGGAAAAACAAACCCCTCCCCCGTCCATGTCCTCAATCCTCCGGATCAGACCTGACAACATAGAAGCCCAATCAACAGGGGGAGTCAGAGGGCCAACAACGCCATCAACAGACGGTAAGAAAACACCTTCAGTTTCCTGGAAACAGCAGAAGCTGTGAGACGACCAATCCGTGATCGTCAGTTCACCTCCATAATCACAGAAGTCACAGCGGTGCCATCCTGACACCGAGATGATGCTGTAGTCAATTATTTGTTTTTGTCAGCAACAGACTTATTACCATCCACACAGATATTAGTAGTCCAGGAGGAGGCGCCGCCTCTCAGGAGAGAGCCATCACGACTGGAAAACACCAGCAGCCGATGGTGCTTTAACCCTCTTTAATATCTGAGACGGAGATTCAATCGATCCATAATCCCGTTCGGAATGCTGAGGTGAAAAGCTTCCCACAGTGAATCTGCAGCCTGTTACAGGAGGCAGATTAATATTGTTGCTGTGTTTATTCTGCCAGGAACTATTTCTGAAACTCATTTACCAGCGCTCGCATAAAGTCCACGGCGTCTGCACGTGTCCCGCAGGTCGATGTCACGTAAAAGAGAGCGTGAATTAATGCAGGGAAACGCTCGGCGCCGGCGTTGGCCTGTGAGTTTGTTTGGTTCAACGAAAACAGCAGCGTAAGTGAGAAAGAAAGAAATATATGTTTCAGCTTTTATTCTTCATAAAAAAATGTGAAGCTGATTTAGATTTAACGCCTGACTGGATAATGTGGGTTTTGTCATATCTACAGTTTACCTGCTGATTCAAGCAAAAGTCTGAGGAGGAGGGAGGAGCAGGGAGGAGGAGGGAGAAGGAGGGAGGAGGAGGCTCCACTTTAATTTAATGCTAACATGAACAACAGCTACAGCTTCAGGGAAACCATCCTGTGAGGTAGAAGGTCCTCCAACGAATGAACACCAGACTCAACAATCAACCTATCGATCTACAAACATGTCAGATCAGGAGAAATGTCTCGTTCTCTTGTTCTGTGAGAAGATCCAGATGAAGAACCAAGACTCACTGAAGTCACTGTTGTCAGACTGGTCTGAGAACTCCTCTGGATCTCCACAGATGAGATGGAGAACATTCCTGGAGGGTAGGAAGTCTGGGTGACACTGCTATGAATGCTGTGTCCACCTCCAGGCTCCAGAAAGACAAAGATGGATGGATGATGGATGGATGGATGGATGGATGGAATTGATGAATGATGGGTGTATGGATGGATGATGGATGGATGAATGGATGGATGAATGGATGAATGGATGGATGGAAGGAATTGATGGATGGATGGATGCATGGGTGGGTGGATGGATGGAATGGATGGATGGATGGATGCATGGAATGGATGGATGCATGGGTGGGTGGATGGAATGGATGGATGGATGGATGCATGGGTGGATGGATGGATGGATGGATGGATGGATGGATGATGGATGATGGATGGGTGGGTGGATGGATGGATGGATGGAATTGATGGATGGATGGATGGGCGGATGAAATGGATGATGGATGGATTGATGGATGGATGGATGAATGAATGGAATGGATGGATGGATTTATGAATATCTCAATCAACATAAACTCAAACAAATTTCTGACATGTTGATCTGTATATATTGTAAGAATATACAATATATACACACATAAATCTATACACATTTGATTATTTATTCAATATGGTCAGACATATATGTAGTGTGTCGTATATTGAAACTCTGATATATTTAATTCCTCTGTCCTTGACTGTTGGACCTGAGACAGTTCTTTGAGCAGCTCTGTCTTCGCTCAGTTTTATTTTTGCTTTTTCTTTCTACCTTGTTATTTTTTTTCCCACTAATCGTGAATTTGGACGCTGCTGTCAAGGACGTCGGTCGATGTGAAATAATGAAGTAAACCGTGGGAAACAACAACGGCACTCGCTCTCTCTCTCTCTCTCTTTCCTCACGTCATAACGGCAGAGTGGGGGAGTCGGGGGAGGAGGTGGGAGATCGGGGAATGTGGGGTTTGATATTGATCCCAGTTCTTCAGAATTCCTTTATTCCTCACGATCTGTTGTTTGGGATTGTTATGATCCTGGTATGAAAAGTAACATTTTTGGGTTTTTTGTAACGATGTCCCATCTTCACTTTTGCCGATGTTCAAGTTTGTTGATATTGTCAAAAACCCTGGTTTTCTGATACCAATATTTGCCATCGTTAGCTTCCAATACTGAGGTAAACATCTGAGAACCTTGATGGGATTCTATCAGATTTCTCCATTGGATTGTCAATATCGGATAATGGGCCAATAGCAACTTCCGAGCGATATTATATTTTTTGTCTTTTTGATGTAGATTAGAGAGAAAAGAGATTAGAGAGTATAGGGTGGAAATATATGATGAAACTGCAGAGGGTGCTATTGTGGCGATGGCATAAAATCCCCTTTTTTTAGAATTTTTTTCTAAAAGGTCATTCTACTAACATCATTTCAGGGTAAAACCAAAAAGGTAACGTTTCTTTTTCTCCGGAAACTTTACTTGTTCAGACAATAATTCAGCAAAGTTTGCCACCTTTTTGAGGATGATGAAAATATTTGGCAGCGGTGGCCTAGCGGTTAAGGAAGTGGACTAGGGTTCAGGTTCGAGTCCACCAGCAGCACTGAGTTGCTCTGATTGGACTGTCTCGACCCACATAAGTTCCAGGGGATTGACCACCAACCGGAAGGTGTGACAACATCTGGGACCCGCCCCACACTTTGAGAACCACTGGTATCGGATCACAGGGGGTTCTGGTTTTTAATTCAAGGATTTCTACTGTTGTTTTGTACCAAGAACTTGTCGACCCATATCAACTGTTCCTGTCGACCTCTAACACGGCACCAGGATCATGAAGGTCGATGTTGTAGGATCAAAAACTTTGCAAAATCAAACATCTTTCATCATTCTGGAACACTGATTGATTATAGTTGTTTTCCACTTGGTCCAACTGTGGCCTGGTACTGGTCCACAGACCACAGGTTGGGTCCATATTTTTTTTAGTATCAAAGTTCCAGATGTGATTATTTCTGATTATTTAGGCTGTAGATGAGAGAGAGAAGGTGTCAAAGAGGAGAAGATGAATCACTGCATTAATCACTGCACACAAACAGACAAACGCTGAGACATATTTAAATGTCTCCACCCACCAACGCCAGACACATCCCACACTGACGATTTCTCAAATGTGAGAAAGAAAAGTTGTCTCCTCTCAGAGCCAGGATTCTTTCTTGGAGAGACGAGTCAGATTGACAGGAAGAACTTTAGACAAATAATAATAATAATAAAAAGAGTCGAGTCTTTTCAGCTTCTGGTTGGTTTATTTCTGACTTCAAACACGAAGCTTCTCTTTTCTGTCTTTCTTTCAACTCTTGACGTGTCTTGTTGTCTCTTAACTGCATCACAACATCAGGCTGAGCTTCTGTGGAGACGGGACAGGATCTGGTCTGAAATTCACCAGCCTCCAAAGTCTCAGTTGAGTCTCCGTTCCATGGTCACATGACCTCTGAGTGTCTCCATCGTTGACATGCAGTGAAACTGCGGTGTGAATCTTTAAGGCTGTGTCAACATTGAACTATAGTCAACTGTCATATCATGGTGGGTGGGCCGCTAACCATCGTTCCATGGGCTACAACTGGACCACGGGCTGCAAGTTTGAGACCCCTAGGCCCCAACACTGGTCTCTTACCAAAAGGAAACATTTTAGAAAATGATTGTAACTTAAGTTGGAAAACAGACAGAAATGGTGATGTGGCTGAAAGACTCTGGATGATGAGACAACAGAGAGACAACGGAGAGACATAGAGACAGAGAGACAGACAGACAGACAGACAGACAGACAGACAGATAGAAAGAAAAATAGAGAGACAAATAGATAGACTAATATATATAGAGAGACAGACAGATACATGAACAGATGGATAGTCAGAAAAATAGACAGACAGACAGACAGACAGACTGATATATAGAAAGATAGAGAGATAGAGACAGACAGACAGACAGACAGACAGACAGACAGACAGACAGACAGACAGATAAATAGATGATATAGATAGAGATCGACAGAAAGACACACAGACAGATATCATATAAGGGGCCACTGAACATTGATAGACAGACAGACAGATAGATGGACAGAAAAATAGACAGATAGACTGATATATTGAGAGATAGACAGAAAGATAGACAGAAAGACAGACAGACAGACCACTGCCTACAGACAGACCACCACAGTGCCATCAACACTAAAGAGTCAGTGGTTCTGAAGGTCCTGGGTTCGACTCCCAGAGGAACCTCATTCTTGGGCCACTCTGCCTCTGTTACCTCCACGTCTTGGCGACTTCGTCTGGTTTTTTTTCTGTTCCTCAGGGAAGTTTTTCAGAAAGAGAGAAAGTTTAAGTGTGAGCACATGGTGTTGGAGCATTAGGAGCTTGAACAGGTGGAGGTGTGAGTGATACTATAAGAGGAGGAGGACAAAAGACAAAGAGTCTGAATCTGTCTCTGCCACTGAAGCAACTCCACGCGTCCTGAAAAAGATGCCGGTTCCTGCGACAGTGTCTGGCTCCGGTCCCTTATGGGGAAACATTGATGTTGTGTTTTTCAATGGGAGACTTTTCTTCACCTTGGTTTTGTCAGAAGATGCTGAGAAAAACTTCTTATTCAGACGACCCAGAATAGCACGCTGCTCCTGCACTCATGTTTGCATAATTCTCCCATTTTCTCAGTGATAAACAAATAGTGCGACACAAATAACTCCTAATAACTGCTCTGAGGAACAGGTTGAAGAACGTCAAGACTCACTGGAAGGTAGAAAGTTGAACATCAGGGAATTCTTGGTTCCGGGGAACAACAGGCTGAAGGGTTCCTGGGAACATTTCTCCTCCAAAGGGGCTTTAACCTGCGCTTTTCAGGTTAGGACCCAATAATCCAAGAGCAAAAGTAACACAATAACAGATTGGACAGTGGACAGCAATGGTTTCAAGGTAGAGTACGCAGGATTTAGGAAAAAAAAAAAAAAAAATTAATCTAACAAAAAAAACTCTTAAAACATTCTCTAATAGCTATTTAAATATATGTACATAGAAGGGATGTCCAATGTTAACATTTTGCCGACACATGAATACAAAGTTTATGTATATATGTGCATATATGTATATATATAGATATATATATATACGTATATAGTCAAAATGTTCATATTGAAAATCCCTAATTCATACCTATATAGAGACACCAAAATATATGTAAATATATACATTTATATATACCCACATTTAATGTATCGGCAAAATTTAACATTGCGGACATCCGCAAAATATACACTTATATAAATACACTGAAACATATATTTAAATACACAGTATACAAAATATATCAATATTTACATATATACATACATATATAACTATATAAATATATATACACACACACACACATATATGTATATATGTATTGGCAAAATGTTAATATTGGACATTCCTAATATATATACGTATATAATGCACCAACCATATATCTAAATATATATACATTCACATATAAATATACAAATAAATACATTTATATGTGCATTATATATATATATATAGACATACCTATAGAAGTATCTTCAAAAAGTTAAGTTCTCATCTCCCTAATATATACAGAAATACAACCAAATCTACATGTCAATATATACATTTAAATATAATTATATAAATAAACAGTGTGATATATACAGTAAATATATGTATAAATACATGTTTTCTACATATATACACACACACAATAGATAATGTTTTGCTCTTTGTGGTCCTATAAATACCACAGTAGTATTTGACTCGTCCTCTACTACACCTTATATCTGAGGTTTTATGCTGTCATTCCAGCACAGATTAGGATTTTTACTCTCTCTGCAGTGAAGCAGCAGCAGCAGCAGCAGCAGCAGCAGCAGCAGCAGCAGTATTTGCTCTCGTGCTCGACTCCACCCACCCAGGCCTCCATTCCCCTCCGTTTAGCCGCTCCTTTTGTCATAGTCAATTGAGTGGCCACATAAAACAAATTGAAATCCATTTGCTGGAGGAGGATTGGAGAGAATTGCTGTAACAAAGACGCGGTGGTTACAGCGTCTCAAACAAATTGTTAATAGTGGACATGAAATAAAAGGTCGGGTTTTTGGAGGGAAACGAACTGAGGCAGACTGGCTGTTAGCGCCGCACTTTAGCCTGATTACTGGATATCAATGCAAACAGCACTCCCGCTGGGCTTTGTCTGCAACAATTATCAACACATATTTATATATGTTTATGCATATTTATGTATATTTATGCACATCTGTCCTTATGGCACACAAACAGCTACAAAAATCCAGACAAAAGACAGCCATCATGGCTGATTTTTGTAGATATTTGTTTAGATTTTATAATTTTTGGACACTTTTTTCAGCTTCTGCAGTGTTGTCAATGTATTTTTGTTAAATTTCAGCTAGCCTCTAATTACCTTACAGTTCTCTTTAGTTTATTTTTGACATTTAAACATATATTTTCTTGTTATTTAATGTGAATTAGCAAATTTTTGGCTAGTTTTAGCTGCTCCCTGCAGTATTTCTGCTAATGCTTAGCTAATTTTCAGCTACCTACGATTGTATTAACTGTATTTTTGCCAACTTAACCAGATTATTGTAATTATATAGCCTAACATTTTTAAGACTTTTGTTAGTGTAGGTTTTTCCCATGTTTGATTTTTTACTACTACGTCTCAAATATAACACACGTTGACATTCAGGGACACATCTTCTCTAGTATTGGTTACTTTAAGCCAATCGTCTGTGTAATTCTACTAATTGTTATCTATTCATCAAAATATATATGTAAATATATACATGAACACATAAATATATGTGTATGTATATATATACACATTTATGTATAAGATGTTATGACACAAGGGTTTTTAGGGCGGGGCCCAGGATTTGTCACCTTATGTGTTGTGCGTCTTTATTCCTTGACAACCACAGTCCCCTGTTCAGGTCCCGCCTCTAGGAGAGCACATGACTATGACATCATCGAGAGACACCTCTAAAAGGCCGAAGAAAACCACTATTCTTCAGACAATCCCCTAATAATCAAAATAAATTAATGAAATGAGTTACAACACTGCCATCTAGTGACTTTAACTTTACTATACAGGCGTTTTTCCCCCCAAACTATTGTTTAAGTTGCACATCATTTGTTGAATCCCCAGCTTTTTTTTTGTAAATCGGAGGAAAACGATAACTTTTCTTACAGTTGAGAATCGTACATCCATAAACACGAGTTAATCCGATCGGGATTCATCCCTACACGTACATTCACACAGACTCTGCTGGAATAGTTATTAAAAGTTCTGCTGAGAGTTAGTTGAAGCCCAGCTGTGAGTCTTCACCGGTTGAAGAGAAGCTCTAGCGCCTCCTCACTGCAGCCACCATGAAAAGGCGACGAGGAGAGAACGTCGACCGTCTGAGTTAAACCGAAAACCATTTCTTTAGATTCCGTAGATGTAATGTCGTCGTTTAGGAAGCGTCAGCGGTTCCGTCAGTTCAGTGTCAGAGTGTTTTTCCTGCGACAGCCCTGTGGACCAGTGGACAACCGCGTCAGCTATAATTACCTGTCAGTGCGTCACAACCAACGATTCGGCTCGAAACAGAAACGCTGGAGAAAACTGTACTCGCACCGTCCTGTCTTGTCCTCTGAACCGTTGAAACTGTCCTCAGGACGGACGTCAAAGATGAGTGTGTCCACTAGGGGTCAGCTTACTACCTAGTACCTGCGGATGAACACAAAGTTGTCAGTTTGTGTCATTTGACTTAAATGTTAAGCAAAGTGAAACAACGAGCTACGGAAGCGTATTGCTGCCGCACTTAGAGAAAAAAATATGGCCTTGTTTTTTCACGATAAATTGTACGTTATTTTGTGATTGTATAAGGTTATTTTGTGATATGTATTGTGCTATTTTGTGATAAGCTTTACATCATTTTGTGATAAGTTTACATCATTTTGTGATAAGTTTACATTATTTCATGATAGTGTCACATTATTTGATACGTGATACGTATACGTGATACGTGATACATTTACATTATTTGGCGATAAGCTTTGCGTTATTTTGTGATAGTATGAAGTTATTTCGTGATATGTATCACGATAATTTTTTCAATCTTTTGTTATTTCGTGATAAGTTTACATTATTTTTTGATAGGTTTTACGTTATTTTGTGATACATATGACACTATTTTGTGATAAGTCAAGCATATTTTGTATTTTTTCTTATTTTTCCAAGACATATTTTTATCTACTTATTTTATCGCTGATATATTTAGAAATGTTGATTTATCCAAGTTTATTATACAAAACTAAGATTAATTCTCAAAAAAAGGAATTAATCTACATGGAAAGAAATACATAAATGTAACTAAAAATGATAACTTTTTAATCTGTTCTGAGAGTTAAAAAGTTTTGTTGTGTCAACGCTCCTGTTTGACTGACTGGTTTGACTGACTGCTGGAATGAGAATAAATAACGCAGTGATCTCACGCAGAGTCTGGACTCTCATCAAGTCTCACCTCGGAAATGTTAAGATTTTTCCAACTCTTTTCTAAAGTTTGGCAGGTTTGAGTTTTCACAGCTAACGTTGACTGATCCATCAAAGTCACTGCTGTTTGTGCTGTCAATAATTCTCACTCTAGAGACCAGCAGGTGCCCAACCTCAGGTTCCCGGACCAATACCAGGCCATGGGCGATTTAGTGCTCGGCTGCAGAGAGAACAGAATTAACACATTGTTCACTTTGATTGATTACCAGTCTTTTCAATATTAATTCACTTGTATTTTTACAGTATTTTCTGAAACAATAGCACGAGTCACCAGCAGAGGGCGTGCTAACTTTCTACAAACTCCAGCTGAGAAAATGTTGGCACTGATAAAGACAGGTAAAATAAATCTATTTTTAATTAATCTGAAAATCCCGTCTGTCCCTGACTAAATTTTGCAAACCTAAAAGGGCCCCGCCCCCTATATTGTGCACAGATATAGGGCTTCTTTTTTTAGAAATTTCTGTTTACTTAAGTATTGAAACAACAAAAAAAACAGTATCGATCATTTCTATATTTCACATTTTCTTTAAAATGTAGTATTGTACAGGGCGGCAGTGGTGGCCAAGCGGTGAAGAAAACGGTTCACAAGGTCTCAGGTTCGATTCCACCGCTTTTCAGTATAGCACCATTGTTGGATGCTTTTGTTGGTTAGAAGAATGATCCTAGAGATGGAGCTACCAGGTAGGAGACAAAGAGGAGATTGATGGATGCAATGAGGGAGGACATGGAGGTAGTTGGAGACAAAAACGAAAAATTCACAGCGAACACGGATGTGATAAACTGTAGATGTTGTTCCTCACAGCTCGACCATAATTCACTTCTTCTGAATCCGTCTCCTGTTGATCCAGGATTTATTCCTCAGCTGTGGTTTTATGTTCTACCATATTTATCTGCAGCTTTGACAGTGTAAAGTGAGGGATTGGCCGACAGTCAGTGAAACAAACTTAAATTAAATATAGAATTAACGTTTTTTTTAAGACAGAAATAAAAATGTTTTCCTTCGACTCAAACCTTCGCCATAGAGCGTTAATAAACATGTGTTGTTAAAGTTTCATCAGCACAGAATCATCACATGATCTGATGCAGTAATGTAGTCTCCGACGTCAATATGAGATGCTGTCAAACATATGGCCCGGGGGCCAAAACAGGCCCAAAAAAGAGGGATCAATCCGGTCTCCTTTACAAAAATGAGTCCCACACTGCAACATGCTGCGAGTCGAGAAGTTCCAAGACGACTGTTATTGTTTTCAAAGGCGTCTGATTTTAATCATCAGTCGTGTTACATTTAATGTAGTCGGATCTTTCAACACTTTTTCAACAATTAAAAAAAAAACCTAGCACAAAACTCAATGATCTCATGCACACGTTAAGGTTTAGTTAAGTCAGGAGGAACAACAGATCAAACTACAATTTATTAATATGAACCTCAATGTCGCCCCCCACAGGCTTGTGTGGGAAGCGCTAGGAATAAAGAAAATGAAACAGGATGAGAAAGAATAAGATTTGTCTTAGAACTTTTGGACTTCCTGTGGTAGAGAATCAATGAAGTCACACAGACAAAAAGTAAAGTGCAAAATGATCACAGTCAGCGTTAGCGTTTACTGTTGGATCCCGTCGTTCCGTGGGTTTACGTTCTGCAGATATTCAACAAAGATCAGTTATTACTTTTACTCACATCCATGAAACAGTGGATGGAAAACGCACCGTTGTCTCGTCTACACAATCAGACCACATCAAATCAGTAACGGAGGAAAAATGATTTCTCTGCAGAAACCAGGCGTCTGTTTTACAAAAAAATGTACGAAAAAAAAAAAAAAGAACGGAACGCTTTTAGAGTCGCTACATAAAGTTTTCAAAGTAAAAGTTACGATCCCTTTGGATTTTGGTTAAAAACAATCGTTGGTGTCGACGTTTTTCTTTTCTCAGGCCTCGGAATGAAACCAGCGTTTGTTCCGGTTTGGTAACAGTTTCAGGTCAACTTTAATGTCATCTATGCTAACATTCGGAAATATATATTTATGAAACATGTATATATATATACAAAGAAAAGTAACACACACCCAGTGATGACACAGTTAATCCCAGATTAGATCGTACAAACACCAGCCGTGGACCAGAACAGGAGGAACCTCACACTGATGTGGCCCACATGGGCCAGACTGAATGGCCTACAAAGGCTACACAGAATGGACTGTGAGAATCTTGCCTAGTCTATGCCAATATGGACTCGTATGGACCACATGTTAATTAGACTAATCGGACCAGGTAGGCCAGAATGGATTGTGTGCGCCATACTAAAGTGGGCTGGGTCCTACATCCCATTTCTCCACATCAAGAGTTAACCAGACCAGGTGAACTGCTTACCAGGTGTTGTAAGATAAAATGCCACCCCGTGTCTAGTATCAAGGTAATGGTGCATGTGGGCCACACGGGTTTTAGACCTTGTAGCTCTGGAACATGGATTATGGAGCCCATACTGTAGTCCACTGATGAAGGGGGCAACATTGCATGAATCTTAGAGCTTCTTATAACCCACGCTTGATGGACTATGGAAGTTAGTCTATGTGGACCATGTGGACCGCATTGACTGATTACTTTGGACCACAAAGTGGGCCACAAATAAAAAAACAAATTAGCGCTAACATCTGGATGAGCACCACAACTCATGAGCTGCTAAGAAGTTAATAATGGACTCAGATATAATGTGGACCAGGGATGTTCAACCTGTCTCCCGAGCTGCCCATGCCACATCTTTTTATGGCTAAACACATGGGGAATATATATATATTTTTTTTTGTCTTGCTTGCCAACAGCATGTATTCAGGGCACAGGCCTTGTTCTTTTCAGGTCTGTTGGTGGCAGTAGCACGATTGTGTCCAATAATAATGTTTTCTATGTCCGATTTAGCTAATTTCCGATTCTGATGTCAACAGATATCGTTATACGTAGATGTTAGCGTCTCAGGACTTACAAAAGTCGTAAAAAAACAACAAATTATGTTATCGGATTTAGATTATCGGAAAAAAAACACAATCTTATTGATATTACACAAAGGTTAATAACAATGCTAATATCAGCTACTGGACATTATGGGACATCCCTGATTGTGTCTTTTTTTTTTTGGTCGCGGTTTTGTGTGATGACAAAATCAATTTTTTATATTTGTACTTCTGTGTAAACCTGTGAAACTAAGTCCAGTACTTGTACCAGTACTCGAAATGGTTATAATATATTTGGTTTACAGACACCTGGTCCGGACTAGTCCAACTGCGGTACTGGACCTCATAAGACAAAAGACAGGTGAGGACCATGTTTTAAAGACACTGACGGAGATGCTGGATGGAGACAGAGCTTCATGATCGTAGTTTTTTTTTTTTCGATAAATAAACGGTTAATTTCACGTCAACACTGACAGATAGAAGACAGGTGGTTATAGGTGGGCGGAGCCTCTGCTCTACCTGATCCCAGATTTATAAATTATTCCAATGGGTTTGTTTCCTCCCTTAAATACTTGGTAAACACTCTGCTCCGTTTGTGTGAATCCCAAAAAAAGACGAAATAAAAACATTTTCCCATCAGGCAGTTCATCTCTCGCTGACCCTCCACGACGCCTCCAGACTAAAAGTTCTGCAGTTCAGGAATGTTTTTGTAAAGGTCCAGTGAGTCCGGATTGGAGAAGGCTCCCCTCTGCGCCACCTCCCGCCCGGCAATCACCTGCTTCACTGCCACCTCCACCTTCTTCCCGCTGATGGTGTACTGCAGGAGGATAAATTAAAGAGACGTCAGGACTAAGACAAAGCCTCCAGCCGTCTGAGCTGAGCTGCGTCTCTTACTGGAATGTCTTTGGTCTCCAGCAGCAGGGCCGGGACGTGTCGGGCCGACAGGGCCTTCCTGATGGCTCCCTTGATCTTGGCCACCAGTTCTGGACAGAAGGGCCTAGAGGGCGCCATCTTCAAAAACAGGATGACTCGCTCCTCGCCGTCTTCGTTGTACTGAGGGACGCACAGGCTGTCGGACACTTCCTCGAAAGCCTCGACTGTTGAGGGAGGACAAAGTCCATTTAAACACGAAAATCGTTGGATTAATCATAATTAATCGCGATTAACTCGCAGCTAAGATTAATCTAGATTAATTGAGATGAACTAGGTAAGTTTTACACTTTTTAATCAATGGCCAATGCGTCGAAAAGGGAAATGACATCATGAAGAGTTTATACTTTAATGATCACAATTTTTGGGAATTTATAATATAAATTCAATTCCTCTGGGAATCGAACCCAGGACTCTCTGCTTGGAGGGCAGACGTGCTCCCCGCTACACTATGACACCTATAAAGTACAAATAATTATGTGTGTTTTTGCAGCCTGAGTCATTTGGTGCCTCCGCCACAAACAAATGCTTAATCCAGAGATAATCTGTTGACTTTTTTCAAAATAAAACCCTTACTTTACTACCAAGACACAGGTGTTTTATTTTGAAGGCTGACTGGTTAGAGGATGTGGTACAGCTGTATTAAAGAGTGGAATTTTGTAATAAATATTATTCTTACTGTATGTACAGTCACAGTGTGGATTTTTTTAGATCAGATTCTCGTTCCGATCCACGGTTCCGATAAGAAACAGATAATAAACAAACAAGAGAAGAGAAATGAAGTCACCGATGTTGTAGATCTCTGAGCTGCCAAAGCGAACTCCGTTGGGGTTCAACGTTCCGTCGCTGCAGAACAAACACAGGAGCCGCAGTCGGTGAGTGCGATGTTTACACGGATAAAATATTTAACCAGTCACTGAACACAACACAGAATGATCAGCACAACCAGATGGACCCAGACCTACGCTGATACGTGAAAAACTACGTTTATTATTTAGGGCACTTTTAATAAAATGTCTGATAAAATCAGATATTATTAGCTAACATTAACAAATGATCTCACAACTGTGATGACCATCAGTAGCTTCTCTCTCCGATAACGGAAACTCAATAACACAATGACTTCGATTAATTGCGATTAATCGTGCAAACAGTGAATCTGCAGGTAAGAATCATTGTTTTTTCCTCTGATAATGAAAACTTGCTAACACAAAGCTTGGATAAATGGCTGTATATTAAAGTGAAAGTCACTAGATGGCAGCATTGAACCCATCAGTTAAGTTTTATTTTAAGTGTTACCTGTAGGTATCGCAATATCGGCACACAAACAAAAAGTTAACATCGGTTTATTTCACCTGTATATTGACGAAAATTTAAATATACAGTTATATTACTGTGTTCTATGTCACCGTATTTTACTATGGTATCCCATGCTAATAAAATGCCACCATATAAAATAATTCCTGTCCTCGCTGCTGATCACAGGGAAATAACACAAATAATCCAGATCTTTGCAGATGACAAAATTTTTGTAAAAAAAAAAAAATGTTCTTTTTCAACAATAATAGACTAGAAAATACAAATTGCATGTTTGAATTGTACTGTTTAATATTTGTACTGTGTGACTTTTCTGACCTTCTGCCCAACATGACGACGCCCCCTGTCTTTGGGTTAATTTTACGATAATAAACAAACAAGAGAAGAGAAATGAAGTCACCGATGTTGTAGATCTCTGAGCTGCCAAAGCGAACTCCGTTGGGGTTCAACGTTCCGTCGCTGCAGAACAAACACAGGAGCCGCAGTCGGTGAGTGCGATGTTTACACGGATAAAATATTTAACCAGTCACTGAACACAACACAGAATGATCAGCACAACCAGATGGACCCAGACCTACGCTGATACGTGAAAAACTACGTTTATTATTTAGGGCACTTTTAATAAAATGTCTGATAAAATCAGATATTATTAGCTAACATTAACAAATGATCTCACAACTGTGATGACCATCAGTAGCTTCTCTCTCCGATAACGGAAACTCAATAACACAATGACTTCGATTAATTGCGATTAATCGTGCAAACAGTGAATCTGCAGGTAAGAATCATTGTTTTTTCCTCTGATAATGAAAACTTGCTAACACAAAGCTTGGATAAATGGCTGTATATTAAAGTGAAAGTCACTAGGTGGCAGCATTGAACCCATCAGTTAAGTTTTATTTTAAGTGTTACCTGTATGTATCGCAATATCGGCACACAAACAAAAAGTTAACATCCGTTTATTTCACCTGTATATTGACGAAAATTTAAATATACAGTTATATTACTGTGTTCTATGTCACCGTATTTTACTATGGTATCCCATGCTAATAAAATGTCACCATATAAAATAATTCCTGTCCTCGCTGCTGATCACAGGGAAATAACACAAATAATCCAGTTCTTTGCAGATGACAAAATTTTTGTAAAAAAAAAAAAATGTTCTTTTTCAACAATAATAGACTAGAAAAAACAAATTGCGTGTTTGAATTGTACTGTTTAATAATTGTACAGTGTGACTTTTCTGACCTTCTGCCCAACATGACGACGCCCCCTGTCTTTGGGTTAATTTTACAGTAGTCTCCATGAGCCCATACACCTGGACACAACAGAAAGACAAGACTTAGAAAATACATAGAAAGTACACACATTTTTGTTCACCAGTCCTAATTTGACATTATTGTTTTGGCAACATTGTTGAACCATGACCAGTGTGATCCAGAATATTCTCCACCGTTACCTCCGGGGGAGCTGCGTCCTCATCCAGGGAGTATGGAATTTTCGTAAATGATCAGTACTTTTCATGTACCTACCGGGGTACGAAGAGAAGTACGCTTTGTGATATTTGCTTCCGTTCTCGTCATTCCAGAAGTGAGTGGGCTGACAGGGGATGGGCTTCAGGCAGACCAGCTCCCCGCTCTCCCCCCATACTGGCTTACCTGTCGGCAGACAAGAAAAACAGACAAAAAAAATAAGATTTAGAAACTCAGCAGTGTTTGTTTTGAATGTAAAAACTGCTAATCTGGGATTACACCACCAAAATTAAATCACATCTTCTTCAACCACTCCAACCACAAAGAAAATTTTAAATTAGGTCTGAAACAGCCAGAACCAAAAGTCCCTTCGCCTGACGTCTTTGTAACTAAATACAAGTTGATTTTTGAGATTTATATTTGTTTAAATTGGTCAAAAATCTCCTAGAAAAAAAGTAAATGTTGTTGAAGAAACAGCAGCAAAAAACTCTTTTCACAGTTTACAGTGTGAACTGGGTCAAAACAGTTTGTCATGTGAAAAATTGTGTCCATATTTGAAGAAATTAAAAATAAATTAAAATGGTCTGTGCTGCGTTTAAGGACACGCTGCTGCGTCTTTGTTCACCATGAAGGGCGACTGATTTTATCACAAAAGAATTTTGCGATGATATAACATCAGCCGCATGAGCCACCTTGTGGTGATTGCCGCTAATGAATACTTTTGTCATTGTTCTCCCATGGTCAAATATTTCTTATTAATTAAATCATAAATGTATTAAAAAAAATCACATTTTTGGTGACATAACTTGTTTATCTGTAAGAACAACTGTACCAGTAAAACATTAATTAAATGAGCTGTAATGCTGCCATCTAGTGGCTTTCAGCTAACAGTGTGATTTGGGTACCTTCGAGGCTCCAGGCCTCCACAGCCATGCCCAGGTTTCTGGTTTGGATCTCACCCCTGTAAACTGGAACTGTTGGGTTTTGGCCCATGAAACAAGACACGATGTCGGTTCCACCTGAGGAAAAAGAACAAAAATCCAAACGATACCGTTAATTAGCTGAACAACTATAAATACATGTACATACATACATACATACATACATACATACATATATATATACGTATATATAGATATATATATATAAATATATAGATACATACATATACACACAAGTATATATAAGATATATACATACATAAGATATATATGCACATATACACACATATAAACTACATATATACACACACACTGTATATATGCACAAATATACATATACATACAGAAAATATAGACCAATCTTTAATTTTGAATAGGATGCAAAACATGCGTCCTATTCAGACAACATCTTCGCAGCTGTCCATGTCCCAGAGTTCCTCCAGAGTGAGGATGGGACGACTGACAGAAGACCAGACGTGTCCTGCCAGCTTCTCAAACCAACGGACGCCTTCTGTCCAAGTCAGGACATGTGACAACGCAGCAGGAAATCCGAGACAAACCGCCGTGAGCAAATGGCTGCGTGTTCTGTCTCCTGCAGACCAGAGGGAGGCTCCACCCTTCAACCTGGACTTTTTGGACCTCGTCCTGTGACGGGGAAGCCTGTGACAACCTCCTGCCATGACTGTCGCTACTTCACGTAACCTTGGGAGAGACTCCAGAGCAACTGTCCAGAAAGTTTGCTTTCTAGAGTCAGTTTGACGTCAATGTCGTAAATGTGCCGATCACCAGTATATTCTGAATTCTGAAGTCAAGTCTGTCCAAGTATAGATGATGGTACGAGCTAGCGGTGAGTACACAAAAAGTATTTGCAGAGAAACTAGTACTACTGTGCATCTATTAACATCAACAAACATCAGTCCTTGGTTGCTTATCACGTTGCTGTCCTGACGTCCAGTTGCCTAATGGAACAAAATATCTTCAGGTCAAATATTTGCTAATAAATCAATATTGTCCGACACTTAATTTCCCATTCTGATATCAACCAATACCTATACAGGGCGGGCAATATATATTTATATATTTAATTATCTGTATAAACCACTGTTTGAGTATGAGGTTAATTAAATGAGCTGAAATGCTGCCATCTAGTGGCTTTCACCTTAATTTACAGCCGTTTAAAAAAGAAACGCGATTCTTACCTGCTGACTAATCGCGATTAATTGCAATACTTCACTCAGAAACAACAGTTTGCCAACCTGACCTACAGTGACACAGACAGACTGCAGGGGGCAGCGGCCCTGCTCTGACCTACATAGGAGTTTGACTCCGCAGCGATGTGATCCTTAAACTCACTCCCCTTCCTCTCTCTTCCAATCATTTTCTATTTCTGACGCGTTCGATTCTTTTTTTCTCCCCCATTGTTCCCTCTCCATTTCCTCGTCTCACTCCGTCTCCGTACCTCAGACTCCACCCATCCATCTTCCTGGCTTTCTTTCAGCTGCTCTCTGCCCTCTCACTACTCCTTCCTTCTCCTCATCTCCTCATCTCCTCCTCCTCCTTCTCTGCCAGTTTCTTTATTGAGCTCTAATTGCCTCCCAGGAGGAAGAGGAAACCGTCTTCTGATTAAGCGCACACACCTATAGTGGGAAGACTCGCTATTATTTTATTATTGCGCCCGCTTCATGGGTTGACAAACACACACTCACACACTCACACACTCACACACTCACACACTCACACACACACACACACACTTTTGTCCTCTGGAGCAGCGACAGTGTGTGTTTGTGCAGGAACGTGTGAAGGAAAACTTCATAAACTCGTCTTGTTTCTGAGTAAAAAGTCACCAAAAAAAAGAGACTATTTTAGGTAAACATAGATTGGAGTTGTTTTTCTTTAGCACTAAAATAAGTTGCTGCTGAAATACAGTGAGACTCTGGATAAACGATTCTCAACTGGTGGTTCACGACCCAAAAGTGGAGCCGGTGGGCTCCAGTGGGTCAGGGTGGTTTTTATTGCTGGAACAAAGACCGGATGAACCTTCAGAGTAAGTTTAGAAGAACCAGCTTGTCCTGAAGACCAGAGACACAGCGCCACCTGCAGTAAGGTACTGGAGATGACAATATAACAAGATGTTAAATAAACTACAACTGCAGCACATTGATGAGACCTGAGGAGACGGGGGGAGAGGCGAGCAGAGAATGGGGGAGGGTAGGAGTGGAGGTGAGGGTGGAGGAGACATATGGCCAGTCAGATGGAGGTATATGAAAATGAGGAGAATCCAGCAGTGACAGAGTTAAATCCCCTGACGAGAAGCAATAACCATCTGAGGTCCATGATTGGACAAAAACAGACACAGAGAGAAGATGGAGAACTGGCTGACTTAGTAACCGACTGACTGAATGACTAACTAATTGACTAGCTAACTGGCTAAATTATTGAATGACTTATTAACTCACTAACTCACTTTCTATTTGACTAACTAATTGACTGACTAACAGTCAATCTAACTGACTAACTAACCAGGCAATTAGCTGACTAACTGACAATATATCTAACTATGTAACTATTTAACTAACTGACTAAGTAATTGACTGACTGACTAATGAAGTAACTGACTTAATAACTAACTGACTAAGTGATTAATAAGGTAACTGGCTCACTAACAGTCTAAGTAACTGACTAATGAAGTAACTGACTAAATAACTCACTAACAAAGATACTGACTGACTAACTGACTGATGACCTAACTGACTAACTGTCTAAGTAACTTACTAATAAATTGACTGATTGACTAATCCACCAGCTCCCTGACTATATAACTGACTAACTCAGTAACTGATTGATTGACTACTCTTTAATCTCTGAACTCATCAGATTTTTCAAAAAATGTTAAAAGAAAAATGTAAAAATGTATTTTTGTCCAACAGAATGAAATCAAATAAATCTCTTCCTACAGATGAGATAGAAACATTCACACTCCAACACACACATCTGAACATATGTTCACACACACACGCACCGAAAACTGTGACACAAGGTGAACCCAGCAGGGGGCGCTGTCACATATGTCACTGTGACCACCAGTCACTTGCATATGCTGCGCTAAATCCTAAGAACACACACACACCTACACGCACACACACAAACACACACACACAGAACAGAGTGTTAACCTCGGGGGTTAGGGTCGGGGTGTTTGGCAGCCAAGGGGGTTTGAAACCCGCTGTTGCCCTCGGTGAGAGGGAGGAAACAGACAGGGGGCAGCACATGCACATGCTGCTCTGGTAAAACACACACACACGCACACAAAAACACACGCACACACACGTACCATTTTGACAAATTTACAATCAACTAAAGTTAAAACTGGGGACGTCCAAAAACTTCCTATCATTTCCGATCATTTCCAATATCAACTAACTCAGATTTACGAATAAATAATAAGTATTATTTATTACCAGGCCTGGTAATATTTATTAATTCATCTGTTCCAACCACTGAGTATTTGATTATTTAAATGAGCTGCAATGCTGCCATCTTGTGACTTTTACCCTTATATGCAGCCGTTTATCTAGAAAAATACTTCTAGCAAACACATTAATTGGAGAAACCAAGGTATCGCGATTTTATCAGGTTTTCATTATCGGAGGAAAAAAGCGTAGGACATCCCTAGGACAAGTTACTGTTTGGAAGTTAGGTAAAAATATATATTTTATATATGGTATACAGTATTTAAGTACGACTCGAGTTTAAGACTCGACTCTTTGCGATCGTTAAACAAACAGTGTACGATAAACGGAAGGTGGCGGTGAGAGACCTGAGATGGAGCCCAGCAGGACGTTGTTCTTGATGCAGCGGTAGACGTAGTCGTAGCTCTGAGGTTTGAGTGGAGATCCAGTCGACAGGATGGTGTGAAGGGACTGGAGGTTGTGAGTCTCCACTGTTTAACACAATAAAGAAGAATAGAGTCAATGAAAATACACAAAATATATACATATATGTACAAATCTGTACTCTTTGGATATCATGACCTGGATGAGAATCACACACATATGTTTAAATGTTTAAAAACATGTGAAATATAAGTATTATAAATATGTAAAAATTTAAAATTTAAGTATTTAACCCTTTCAGTACATATATTGTAAAGTACACTTCAGTTTGATTTGTGCATGAAATGTGAAGATTTATGTCATGTCATATGAATAAACGTTTTAGATACATATATTCACGCACACACACACATATATATACATATATAGATAGATATATTCATACAGATATATACACATATACAAATATTGGTATTAAAGTATTTGTTAAAATGTACAGATGTAACAAATATATTACAAATCTTTATTCACATGTATATATGTATATATGTCTGCACACGTATGTAGATATATTGTAAAGGACATTTGATGTTGCTTTGTGCATGAAATGTGGTCTTTAAAAATAAATATACAGTATATTTGTACATATATACATATATAAATATATGCACAAATATATGCAATGTAATATATATATTTACAAATATGTCTATATGTTAGTTGGGTTTCCTTTGCATCAAGTATGCTCTATAAAGAAGCCAATTTATATGTATGTGTGAAAATATATAAACATGTACATATACATATGTGTGTATATATAGATATATACACGTGTGTATATATACATATATATACACACACACACACACACACACACACACATATATACACACATATAGAGTCCAAATTACATGTTCATTTTCATCAGTGTGTGTGTGTGTGTGTGTATATTAGCCATTTCCCTGCTGTGATTTAAAAATGTTCTGAATGAATTGAACCATAATTACAGCCTGATTGTGTTCAACGAGCAACAAGTCCTGTTCACACTCCTCCACCACCACCACCACCACCCCCACCCCCACCCTCGAGCCCCCGTCTACCCCCGACTGTTCACACTAAAGGGAAGCCAAGCGTTCATAAGACTGGTCTAAATATACTCCAAACAGCTCTATACAATACATATGAAATATATACAAATACAGCAATCAAAAGGAGAAGATCTCAAGGAGACAAACTGTGGGTCGGGGTCCAGATTTGCACAATCTCTTGGCTATGATCCTATTCAGTATATATTTTATTCCTTGGAATACATACACTACACCAGGTGGAATCACGGTTTTATAATATAATTATATAGAAATGTATATAAGAAATCTATAATACATTAGAAATATATTCAGGTAAAATTAAGCTCCTATTGGGAAGAGTGGGAAAAAAGATGGGAAACAGTAGAAATGTCCTGCATATGAATTTGTTTATAAAAAAATTGGTTCCATTTACAAGTAAAATGCTTGGGTATTTCCCTTCCCCGACCCTCTCCCTGTCTGTCTGCCTGCCTGTCTGTCTGTCTGTCTCTCTGAGAATGCCATGCCTCCAGGAGTCCTGGTCCAAATGTCAGCACAGGGAAAAGGGCCGCTCCACTGGGACGACCAGTGAAGAAGCTTCCCTCTGGCCTCCCAACCTGCCAGAAGCATGCTTTAACACACACACACACACACACGCGTGCACACACAGACACACACAGACACACACACAGACACACACACAGACTGAGATCAATAGATAACAGATAGATCGCCCTCTACTGCACCGTCCTCTAATAAGCATCCAAAAAAACGGAGAAGCAAACCAATCAAGTCCACAGTTTGACCAACAACAGGACCAAGTGTTCACCAGCTGTGATGTCATTCTTCATGGTGACCACAAGGGGCATACTAGTCATTGAGAATGGAACAGATTCGAGTTTTTCTTGGGGGTGTAGAACGGGGAGAAATACTTACTTCAAGCGTTCTTACCATATCTATCAGTTCAACAACTCCCCCTAGTGGTGACTATTATAGGGCAGATTGCTGGTTAAAGTAGTTTACGAAGCATCATAGCAGACAACATGCATCAAAGACAGATCCATTCACACCAACATTCACGTGTACAGTTTGAATAGATGGTCCTTCGGGGAATCGAACCCTGGACTCTCTTGGCTATCTGCTAACCCGCCCGCTAACCACTTCATTACAGACCCAGTATTAGGCGAGTGAGCGACACTCGACCACCATGGGAGATCATAGAACAAGATGACAAAGACCAGGCTCTCAAACCACTTCTGCCCCCTTGTGGCCAGAATGGAGAATCAGCAGCTAAACAATAAACAAAGGGGGGATTCAAGCCACATCGTTATTCATGAGCTGAGTGGAAACACCTGGACACTCGACCCGATGGAAATGACCACGTCCAGATGTCCTATATGAAAACGTCATTTCTGTGCCATTACCTCGGAGGACGATCGCTGACCGCTATGACCGGGCAGGTGTACCTTTTCACAACGCAACCAAACAACAAACGCCACAATGGTTTCGTCGGTACAATTAAAACCATTTGGCCGTCGTGACGCAGGAGGCCGAGAGCGGAGACAAAACGTCACGTGCGAGGCTTAGCGGCGAGCCTGACGAGCACTAATAAGGCCCCGCCCCCCGCCCCCAAGAGAGCGGTGACACTAAGAGCAATTAGAAGGTTCCTCTCTGTGACTCAGACCAACTGATCCTGGAGCAGTTTTTATCCATTTGATCCAGGGGTCAAACAACTGCTGGTTTACGAGGCAAACGGCACAAAGGACGGCGGGCGTCCGACGCCGTGGCTTTAATAATCGCCATCGTTTAATAATCCATCTGTTCTTATCCTTCCGGGCTTCATCCTCAGGTGTGTGTGAGTCAGTGTGTGTGTCAGTGTGTGTTTCTCTTTAGGTTCCCAGCTTGTTATTTGTGTGCATCCATGTGTGTCTGTGGACGTCTGTGTTCCTGTTCACCAAGGTGTGCAGAGGATTGTCTTTTGGACCACAACTCACTGGGTTTCAGGTTCCTCTCCTGCAGCACAGCCAGCCACTTGGCCCCGGTACCAAAGATAGTTATGCTAGAGGAGACAGAACACAGAGAGACGGAGACAGAAACAGAGACAGAGCAAATGATTAGAACCACAACACTAGAATTTCTTGTTTTTCTTTTGTTTGTTTCACTTTCACACAAAAAAATGATCTGTTTTTGTCCCAAATATTGAATTAATCTTTGTTGTTGTTGTTGTTGTTGCACAGTAAAAAGAAAAATCACATCAAATCCTGTTTTGTATTTTGGACTTTTACAAAAAAAAAAACATTTCAGCTACTAAACCAAGTTGACAAACTGAACAAAGTTATTACAGTACTTGAGTTTTTTCGCGCTTTCATTACTGCGTACATCTGTGGTACTGGAAGTAAATGTACTACATGTCCTACAGCTGGACAGTCTTGGACGGCTTTTCACTCCAACCTGTCCACCAGTCTTTTCAGTTTCCCCTCACAAAGTTCAGTGTCTCATCGTCCTCATGATGTATTTTACTAAAGTAGGTCAACAATGTCCTCGACTGTAGGACACAGCATTGAAACCACTCAACGTCTGTCCTCTGTTTGACCAAATGTTTGACTGAGCCTATTTACCCTGAATAGACAAACACAAAGACACATTGTCTTCCATTCGACCTCGTCTTCAAAGATAAGGTCGGTTTACAGCTTCCTTCCAAAGCAGCTACGTCAAGGACAACTGGACCGTCTCTGATTTCTAAAGACATTTCAACTCTTCATCCAAGACAGTCCTTCAGTTCTACCCATCGGGAAAATTCCTGGATTTCGTGGGAAATTGAATTAAACTTCAGGACAAACCTGAAGCACACATTAGGAACTAGGAAATTCCAGACCAGAAAGAACTGAGAACCTTCTTGCTCAATGGTTAGCACTTCAACCATTTACGCCACCTGGGGACCACACAGGAATACGGCGACTGAGTTAAAACATCTCTTTTCCTTGGTCCAGTGTGGTCCAGTAGGGTTAGAAATGGCTCAGATTATGGGTCCAGAAGACCGGGTTTGAGTATGAAACATAGTAGGACCAAATCCTGGAAGCCTACCATGGGTCAGCACCGAACCCTACACTTTGCTCCTGGGTCACAAGATCGAGTGGACGAGGACAAAAAATATCAAATGACTCCAAACACCAACAAAGATCAAGATATGAACCTTGTCTTCTCATTAACCCATTAATGGTTTCATTGCAACAACAACACTTTGGTCCAGAGACAATGTCTCGAGGGGACACCTCCTGCGCTAGTTCCAATCCCAGTTAGGGCAGTTATCTTTAACCCCCGCCCATACTGTGAGACTTCCTGCGAGTTGTGAGCCCAATACCTGAGCCAGGTCCACCTCCTTAACCGCTAGGCCACCACTGCCGCCTTCAGTGAATGTCTGTTCCTTTGGGAATCGAACCAAGGACTCTGTGCCTCTGAGGCAGGCATGTCAACAGCTACAGTACTGAACCACCTTGATGTTACAGTCATTTTTGTTACGACAAACCTCGACCTCCACCAATGAAGGAAGAACGCGGTCTTGGTTTTTCTGCTCCGTTGCACGTGGAGCCATAACTTGAGCCACTCTGTGAGCAGAATTCCAAAAAAGTTCCTTAATCCCTTCTGCTCCAGTGAAGCTGCTCAGCAGCCCCAGAGCGCAGTGTGTGTCAGTGTGTGTGAAGCAGCCTGAGCTCCACTGGGAGATAAGGTGGAAGGAAAAACAACTGTGGCGCTAATTGAGTTTCAGCTGAACAAACACATTCAAATCAAGCACAGTGACGGTCATGTCGGCCGGGACAAATGTCTCCGATGGAACCGTTTCACCGGCGGTGGCTTCAAAGGAGGCGGCGACCGCGTTGCTTACATTCTGACGTGAAGTGATTTTTTTTTTTGGACGTGCCATTCACCGATGGATCAAAGCACCATTGGGTTTGAAGTGACGGAACGTCACTCCGATGTTCTTCTGGTGTTCCGTTCATTGGCCTGGTCTCCTTGTTTTGCCGTCTCTGTGTCTTTTCAAGTTCTTACTGTTGACGTGTTGATCAATTTGCCGTACATCGCTATGGTAACCTGAGGCCCGTCAATCAAAACTAGAAAAGAATCTGTCTGTGGGACACAAAGCATCTGTCCGGTGATTGATTGGTCAATAACCTTCCATCGGTTTCTGGTAAAAAGACGTGATTTGTTCTGAGAGGTCAGAATTGATTCCTGGTCATAAGGGACTCCAGGGGGGGGTTCAGACGTAGGGTTAGGGTTAGAGTCCAGAGAGATAATATCTGACCTGATGACACTAACTGGACCACAACCAAAATGGGCCTCAGATGGACTACGCTGGTTTGGACTAAGCTCATTTGAGATGTTGTTTAGAGAAGCAACGAAGATAAAGACTGAGGTCAGACGAAAATATATTAACTACTAATATTACCAAAAATTTACTTTTCCATAATTTTTCGTTTTTCAGTCTTTTTACTCCCATATATATATGTTTATATATATGTATATTTACAGATATATTAATGCACAGACAATATATGTTAATATATCATCTGCATAAATATATATTGACGCAAATATATGCACATATCTCACATAAATCTGAACATATGCAAAATGAAATGGTTTGACCAATAGATAGATTGACGGATACGACATACATATAGACATACATATATACATACATATAGACATACATATATACATACATATAGACATACATATATACATATATATATATATATACATACATACATATATACATACATATATACATACATACATACATACATATATAAATATATACACACACACACACACATACGCATATATACATACATGCATACATACATACATATATGTATACATATATACTGTATGTTCTATACACATGTTTAGAACATATGTATGTATATATATTTTCATGTATATGTAGTTTACATATACATATGTTCTACAGACACATATATATGCACACATTTTGACTATTCAGGAATACGTAGGGCACAGCGTGAAAATCTAATGCTTCAAAAGGGAGAGTCAATATGACCTGCGTGGACCACCTGACCACCACCACCCTATTGGTGCAGCCGTAGTGATGTTCTATAAACTGGCCGCCCGGCCTGAACATCTGCATTCATTTTCCGCGGCTGCCATGGAAATGGAGCCTGAGTCCTGATTGGAGGCAGGTGTCCAGGTGCAGCTGCTAACTGACTGTTTAGTATGGAGGGTGGGAAGAGACGCCGTGGGCTGGCGGGTTTGACGGAGCGTGCGTCTGCATGTCACACTGCACCACCGTTATCTGCTTCAAGGGTTACTGCGAGCTGCTGAGCCAATAAGGGACACTCCAAACCAATCAGGCGGCAGAGCGCCACCCTGCAGTTTTCAGCATTAATGTGTCTCCACACGCTGGGATGTCGTGCCCAGAGCCCCGTTTGTGAGAAGGCGTTTTCAGATGTGCCTTCGCGCTCGGAACTGGAACTGCTCTCTTCTGCAGCAGGCACAGCTTGACTCTGTGATCGTGTGATTCTTTGCCGATTATGCGGCGCCACATCACTTTTTTCACAGGCCGCCGCTAATTTAAGAGAAGGGTTGTGATGTCACTGCTTTATGCCAAGGAGGAAGAGTTTAACTACGACGACTTCCTGGAACGTTGAGGTATCCAGACTAGGGATTTCGAACCTCGCTGAACTCAGGAATGGAGCCGCAGCCCATCAGTGTGACATGTTTTTACTTAACGGTCGGGGACAGTTATTAAATTACATTTAATAACAAATTTAACTTGGGCTTTGAAAAACCAAAGAAAAAATAAGAGCTGTTAGCGAAGATCACTGTCAGTGTCTTTCTTCAATACCGATCAGTGTTGTGTTCAACTAAATGGGCACAGATTTCAGAGTCAGTAATAAAATTATGGGAAATTCTGATGATCTGACTTGACGATAGGACTTTTTCTTAGTAATAGTAAAAAAGGTGACATAAATAATAAAACACTGATGTAGTACTTCAGTGTACACATGCAGTACCTTAGCGATATCTGAATACTAGAGGTAACTGTAATTTTGTGTAAATTAAATAAAGTAATTCCTTGGTCATCTGGGAGAGTTATCGCTCCACTGAAGATAACCAGGGCTAACACCTAGGACAAGACAAGGTTCCTGGATCGAGATAGTACGATTCCCATTGTTACATCAGACCGGGACATAATGGACCAAAGATAAAAAGATGACAAGATTATCTTCAAAAAACGGAAGCTTGAAATTCCCATATGGACAGAAGACAGAACCTGTCAGGACCATCAACGCTGTAACCTTTTCTTTTTTGGCTCAACTCTGAATAACGTTGAATTAATGTCCTGTGACAAGTGTCCACTGAATCCAATCTACGTGCGTGGATTCAGTGGGACACGAGGTATGGAAGACGTTCAAGCAAGAATTCTTCATCCGCACTGGCTTCAAATATATATTTCAGTTCTGGTGATGCAGGAACTCAAGTACAATTTTTTATATAATAACTGTAAACTATTAAACTGAGCTGATCTTCGTTTTTTGCAGAACAGGGGAAGAGAATTTTCAAATTACGGACAATGATATACTATATAACTATAAATATATAAATACACATACATCTGTTTATATACTGTATGTCTGGGCTACGTAAATATATTTACATGTGTATCCTGTATATGTATACATGTATGTACAAGTTTTATATACACATATATATATATAGATACAATACACACATATAAATACAACACATTTATATGCACATACATAAATATATATAAAAATATATATTTATGTGGAGATTTTTTATACATGTTTACACCCATATATACACTGTATTTGTGTACATATGTAAAAACACATATATTATATACATACACACATATATACATATAAACATACTGTATATACACATATACATACATATACACATTTACATATATATGTATATTTACATAAATAGACAGGACAGACGGACGGACGGGCAGACAGACAGACAGGTATAAACACTGAGATACACACATATATATATATATCTATATATTTATATTATATTTATATTTACCACATTTCTACGTCTTACCCAACTAAGTGCGATAACTAACTCAGCGGGGCAGGTAGTTACCCTCACCAACCAACAACCTACAGACTTCGGCTAATTCAGTGCCGATCGTGCGGGATGGGTCAATGACAACAGCGCCACTCTGGAGGCAGCGAGCTGCTCTGCGCCTGTTACTGTATATAAGGAGCTGAGTGTGTGACAGATTAATAATAGCCAACGTTAGCACAGGAGATGAGGGTGCAAAAACTGCTTTCCTGCTGGCCTCTCCCAGAGCGCAGGATGTGGTTAAATGTGCCTGAGGTGGCAACATCTTCACTTAATTGGTTCAAAAATCTTCTGGCTTTGTACGAGGTTCCATCCATCTTTCTGTCACGCTGGCTCCCTCTAGCTGTACGTTGTCAGTGGGGTAATTACACCAACAACGGTCCAACTTTGTTCATGCTGTTTAAGTCGTTTAAGTTTGTCAAAATAAAAACAATACGGGGCAACTATCTCGTTTAAATGGCCACCTAAAATATACTGTGATCTTGATAGTACTATAAATACATGTATGAATATATAGAGAGAAAACTGTCTTGAAACGTATACAGTCCTGTGTTCACACACAGATCACACAGTGTCGACTCAAATTGTGAAAGGAGCTCATTAGCTTTGAGATCCACGAATCCTGTTCCGACTTTCTTCAGTATAAGTACTTTTGGCCGGCACTTTTGCTCTATTGCCTTCACTACTCCCCCTCTGTGTCAATTTTTTCTCCCCATTACTTCCCTTCCTTGCTGAAGGCAATATGCCATCTCTGCTGCGCCCAATGTGTGTCTGGGGTATAACTGTCTTTAAGCGTCTTACTTTTGCTGACCACGTTGCACTTTCTTTCCTTAAAAATGCAGTTTAACCAACGCTTGACTGAGTGAACGCTCTATCGCACACGCAGGGTCTCAAACCGCCGCGCCTGACGCATCCTCTGACAGTACGACGACGGTCCAAGAGGGTGAAAAGGTAAATCAATTCCCGTTGGACGGCGACGATCGCTGCCGGGAATAATGTCCGTGTGGTTTTTCCACTCATCTCAGTCGGAGATCTTTAAATGTCAACTCTGTAGCTAATGGACAAACAAGGCCAGTGGATCTGACGCCATCTTTAGACCAAATACCATTTGTCGACTACGAAACAATGAAACAACATCAGGCTAACAGTAAAAAAGGTTGAAGTGAGGTGAAATATAGATTATAAACATATATATTTAGATCTATGTTTCTTTATATGTATGTATACTACTAATATATACACACATATAGACGTGTGCATAAAAATATAAGACACAAATATACTGATACATACATTTTCTTATTCTCAGGTGCAGCATATGTTTTAAAATATATATTTTCACATGTTTGTTGTTTTAACACCGACAGCCGCTAGAGGGCACTCTAGGCTTGTGTATCAGTATCTGCTACAACTGTACAACTGTAAATTCCCAAGTTCGTTATTTTAACACTGACACCCACCAGAGGGCACTGGTGCAACCTGTACTCCAGTTTGACTTATTGCAAGGATGTCAACTAATATGTTTGCATAATAACATGATATTGTAAGATTGATATCGGTTTTTCCTCAGATAATGATGAATTTACTGGAATTACACAAAGCGTTTTGCGGCATTTTTTTGATATCGGTCGATTTTGGTATCGGAATATTAGGTGGTTGGACAATATAGACAAGTCATTTTTGGCTGGTGTGACTAGCAGTTAAATATATGTGCACATATATAATGAGGTATAAATATTATTATTGTTAAGTAATTTTGGCTGGTGTGACCTGTAGTCCAGAAATACACCATAAAAATTGATATCTATATACATTTCTAAATATAAATATATTTGTAAATATATATTAAATATATGAATATATATTTTTCAAACCAATACAACAGTTAAATATATGTGCACATATATATTATATTTTTTTAATATATGCTTTAATATACAAAGAAGTACCTCTGTTTGCTTCTTCCTGTTCTCCAAAGAACAGTATTTGACTTTTTTACTAACTTTTTTTATTGGTAGTAGATAGAAATGAGTACCCGATGATTTAAAGCAGCTTTGTTTAATTCTCGTCTTCAATAAAAAATAAGAGTCTGACTTCAAATTAAACAAAAACAGTAAAATTGTCCTTTAGGTGATACTTAAACATCAGACTTGAAGTGAATTGTAATTATCAACTGCGTTTACGACCGACATCGTTTTGATATCTCTGAAAATTAGTGTTGTTTTAAAAAAAAAAACAACTTCCACACTCTACGACCAAAGATAAAACTTTATGTCTCGTCTTCGACTCGTGTTTCGTTGTTTTGGTTTTTTTTGCCATTTTCAGGAGCCGAGAAATGAAGGTCCATACTGGTCCAATAAAAATGTTAAAAAAAAAAAATGTAATTTTATTTGGAGAGAATTTTTTGTCTATTCACACTCCTTAACAGCAGGGGGCGACAATGTCCTGTAATATTTACTGACACCCTTCCCTTCCCCTGAATTTTTTATTGCGTATCAATTACTGAATATGTTGTAGCTTGTCATTAAGGTGTGATGGTCCTGAAGTCGGACCAGGTGAGAACCACTGGTCTAGAAGATCCTTGAGGGAGTGTGTGTGTGTGTGTGTGTGTGTGTGTTCATCATGTGACTCACCCCAGTTTGTCCGTCAGGTTCCATAGAACGTCAGGCGATGGCATCAGAGGCGAACCATCGTACAACACCACGGAGGATCCCACGGCCAGAGCCGACACCAACCAGTTCCACATCATCCAACCCGTCTGTCAACACCACGGACAAACACAGACAGGTCACAGACGGCAGTCAGTTGTGTGACATTTAATAACTCCGTGAAGGCAGCAATGAGAAACAGGAGCTCAGTTATAACACGATCATTTTCAGAGGATAAGAAATAAAGCTGTGGGTCACAGACTGTGGACCGGACCATGTCTTGGTCTGTCAGACAGGGTCAGACAGACAGGTGAGGGGGCTCAATTCCCTGACCCCTGGGTTGAGTCTAAAACCTATGACAGATTCCAGGAGAGGTAGTGTTTTAGCTTTTACTGCGTGACCAAACTATTGGCCCAGGCCTGGATAACAATGTTGTAAACAGGCAGAGATCAAAGGAAACAAACATGAAAAGAAGAGGTAGAGATCAAAATGAGGATAAAAGAAAAGAGAGATATTAATGGAGATAAAGATAAAAAGTAGAGGTAGAGATCAGAGGAGAAAATAAAAAGATCAAAAGATATGAGGATAAATGAAGAGGTGGAGATCAAAGGAGACAAAGATGAGAAAGACGGTAGAGATCAAAAGACAAGAGAAAACAATCAAGGGATGAGGATGAAATAAAGAGGTATAGAGATCAAAGAAGAAAAGATAAAAAGAAGAGGTGGAGATCAAAAAGGAAAAGATAATTATCAAAAGAAAAGGAAAAGTTGGTCAATGGAGACAAGGACAAAAATAGAGGTAGAGATCAAAGGCGACAACGATTAAAAGAAGTAGAGAGCAAATGAGGCTGAGGCAAAAAGAAGAGGTAGAGATAAAAGGAGACAAAGATGAAAGAGAAAAAGGTAGAGAGGAAAAAAACGAGATGAAGGAAAAGTAAGAGCTCAAAAATGATGAGGATGAACAAAGGAGTCTGGGGATGAACACCCCAGTGGTTGAGGACCGCTGCTCTACAGAACCATGAGATGATTGTTGGACCTACCGTGGTGTAGTAAATGATGACATCACTGCTGGTCATGTTTCCATGGAGAACGTGTTCCTTCAAGTGTTGGACGAGTGTCCCCTGAAAGACAAACACACCTCACTGTAACTCTGCAAAGACAAACTCATGTTTATTTTCTCTGGAAATGTTGCCACAAAATCTGTAGATTGTGAAAGAAACAGTAAAAATCAAACGGCGGAGTGTCCCACAGCCCATGAACACATCACAGACAGACAGGTCTGTAGTGGAGAACAGAGAGGGAGGCGTTCATGTGTGACTGTTTCTGCCCGTGTGGATTCTGCTGTTCACACAAATCGCTGGGCCGTGCATTCGTGCCTCGGCGCGTGCACGTCACCTTTGGCAGGACTCACCCGCCGTCCCCGTGTCTCTCTGTCCGTGTCGTCCTGCCACCGTGACCGCCAGTTAACGGAGGCCGAGGGCACAACAGCACCACGGCTAATTGGTGGAGCCAAAGAGAACTGCCAGGGGTTTTTTTTTTTCTAGCAAATGTTTTCAACGACGCATTACGGACCAATTATCGGTGGCATGCCGGGAAGGACGCAAACTTAAAACAAAAGACAGGAAAGCAGACACAAAAAG
Source organism: Paraplagusia blochii (assembly GCA_016785265.1). Classification (NCBI taxonomy): domain Eukaryota; kingdom Metazoa; phylum Chordata; class Actinopteri; order Pleuronectiformes; family Cynoglossidae; genus Paraplagusia; species Paraplagusia blochii. The sequence continues at coordinate 57,495 of JAFBJS010002824.1, read as the reverse complement.
GGAGAAGAAAGGACGGTGGCTGGGTCAGAGAGAGGAAATCAAGCAGGAAAATAAAAGTAATGAGGGGACGAAGAAGAAAGAAGAGGAGCTGCAGGACTGAAAAGGCAGAAAAAAAGAATGATCTGTGCAGGAACCTTTAACACGAGTGTTTAATCTTCTATTGTGAGGCAGCAGGGGGGGCTAGAGTCAGGCATTTGTTTAACAGCCCATGTCACTGGGGTGGGGTATCAGGCAGGGAGAAAAAAAAAATGACATTCACGCTCCCCGTTGAGAGCAAATAACCTTTAAAGGCCGCAGGACCGTGGAGGTATGCTGCCATCTCATGGCAGGAAATGGAACAGGTTCATCTTCTATTCCGTGAACTCGCACGTCAAGATCGGACCGACACTGAAATCTGGTGAAGTCAGAGAATTTCCTTCTCTCTATAAATAAGACAGACTGTCTGGGCCACCCGGTGGAGACTGCGGTAACTGCGAGCTCAGCGGTTTGCAGGTTCAATCCCCCGGCTTTCTGTGTGGAATTTCCTCCGGGATCTTCTAGTTTCCGACAGTTAAAAATGAGGGACAAGACTATAGGGTCGCGTAAGTGGAAAATTTTGTGACCAATCTGGTCTGGATGTTTTTTGACAGGTGTAAGGGAACTTACACCTGTCAAAACTTAACTAAATCTCATCCCACTGACCTAAAAATTCAGATTTTTTTTTTTTTGGACTCACTTTTATTCTGACAGGGACTGACTGATGACACGGACCTGTTTCCACAGCAGGTCAGTGTTGACTATTTGTCTCACAAACAACAATAACTCAAGAATAGTGCACTGTCAGAATGAAGCGACCTTCAGTCTGGATAAAAAAGAAACTTTTTGCCCAAAAAAAAAACAAAAAACTATTTACTGTAACTATTTTAAAAAACTAAAATAGTGGTTCATGGAGCAGCAGCTCCACCTTCTTCTGGCCTATGGTGAGACCAGGGTCATGGAACTCAATTTCATGAAGTCACGGCCACAATGAATATTTATAGAAAATAAACTGTAAATATTTCCATATCTCCAGATATTAAATGCAGGGGCGGTGATAGCATCTCTTGGGGCTCCTAGCAAGATACCAGTGCCTGAGGCAAAAAAGAGCATGCCCCCTAGTGGCCGCACCTCCAAGCAGCTGCCTGTCTGATGAAATGTTGATGTTTGGAAACATAGAATCTAAAACAGAAGCTAAATATATTCACAGCACATGAGAAATTACATCAGAAATACAGATTTTAAAAATACTACAACAAAATGTCTGTACTGTAACGAAGACCGTGCATCACTAATACTACAACTCCTAACAGTACTGTATATATAAGGACTCTATACTGGTGGGTCAACTGTAGTACTTACTTGATGGCCAAATGTAATTACTCTGCGGGCCAGATTTGGCCCCCGGGCCTGAGTTTGACACCTGTGAGTTAAACCATCACTGATAAAAAACAATGTCTAACACAGTCCATTGTCTTCTCAGAGACGTCCCGCTTTAGAACCATCTCAATAGTTTTGTTTACAAGTCAATAAACTGCAACAGGGCTGGATTTTTTCTTCTTCAATCTGAGCCAACAGTCCCTGAGTCGGTCTGTGGACCAAGACTGAGTCCAGAGACCGACCCCAGAGTCAGTCCACGGTCTCTACTACAGAATAAATGTGTCTGCCGATGGGCGACTGTCAGCAGTTCCTCACCCCGGCAGAATGGACCATACATTTGGGAGCTCCCGTGGTTCCAGACGAGTACATGATGAACAGCGGGTGATTGAACGGAAGTTGCTCGAACTCCAGCTGGGGAAGTTGACCGCCGTCCCCCAGTCCGGACGCCAGGAAGTCTTCGATGAAGACGCTGCAGACAAACAAGAGGGAAAAGAGACGTGTGAGCTGCTCTCCTGTTCATTGTATGGAACAAGTATGTCAAACCTAGGGTCCGCGGGCCAAATGTGGCCCGCTAAAGTATCCTATTTGGCCCTAAAATATTATTTTAGAGAAAAATTTGATTTTTATTCCTATATATTTTTCAACCTGTTGGACTCAGTTTAAAATGTATGTCGGTTATAGTGTCTGTAGTTCAGTGGTCAGATCAGTATGTACAAACAGACCTGTTTGGGATCTTGGAGATGTCAACATCATGTCTGGAGCGAGCGTAGGGAATCACCACCACTTTCTGCAGGTCAGGAAGACCTGTTTACAAAAGGTTACATTCGATTATTTATAAAATCCATTCAACATTGATCAAAAATAAAAACACAAAACAGAAGTTATGGACGTGACAGCAGTGGTTGACGACCTTTGACGACGCTGAGGAGTTTCTCCATGTGGTCGTGTGTTTTGCCGTTGTAAACAACTGCAGCGACGGAGAAGATGAGTTTGGGCTGAATTTGTGAAAACCTGTCAAGAACCCCCTGAAATATAAAAAACATTATATTTAACCATGTTTAATACATCTGTGAGATTAAAAAGGATTCAGTCTCAGAGACACTGGGCTAAGAAAGGTTGTGTAGTTCAGAAAGGTGCCACAAGGGGCAGTATAAGACAAAAATTCTTACATTGATTCCAAAGTCCACAGAGGTTGAGCTCCAGATGGCTCCGATGCTAGCTGCTGCCAACATGGCCTCCACGGCGTGGATACTGTTTGGGAGGTAACCTGAAAAAAAAAAACAATGTGAATGTTAGCATACTTTAGAGAAAACAAAACCTTCACCTGGAATTCTAAAAATATTAGAAAAAGATGTTAAAGAAAATCTGTTAATCTAAGATTGTTTTTTCCTCAGAAAAATAAAAACGAATAATTCAGTGCATGGGAACAGCTGCACATTAAAGTTAAAGTCACTAGGTGGCAGCATTCTAGCTCAATTAATAAATCACACAATAACAAGGTGGTTTGTACAGATACATACATCATTACCAGGCATATATTGTTTTATGTGTTAGGTGTTTGGGGAATATTGGTATCAGGTATGAGCAAAAACATAATTGGACAAATGTTGCTATTTTTTTCATTCACAAATTATATTTATTTGACTTTATATTAAGTCAATAAAGTCAAAGAAATTATATGGTTTATTCAATTCAATAGTATGAAAAACGAAGAAAACGGAAAAAAAATTAAAGAAACATTCTGACAATTAGTTTTTTTCAGTATACCCGTCTAAAAGACTCATTTCTATCCCCTTCACTTAGTGTAAGTACAGTACAGCACATAACTAATCCAAAGTCACTAAACAATTCGTCCACCAGAGGGCAGCATCGTTCTAAGAGCTCATTCACAGGCGACGTCAGTTCTAACACAAACTCATGGTGACGCTGGAGGACAACGGTGATACTGTTCCTGCTCAGACATGGGACCAAACGCAGTGTGATCTGATTGGCTGACAGAGGGCCGGGGGGCGGGAACAGGAAGTGTGCAGAGAACTTGTTACACTCACATCCATCGCCACTGTAAGACTGCAGTTCTCCAACCTCCCAGCAGAGGTCAGCATGACCAAAAAGACTGTTGCCAATAAAAATTCAACTCAACACCACAGCTCAACAGCGCCGCCCCCATGATTTCCAGTGTCACTGCTTTATTTCATACATAGGCGTAAAAAGACTGTTAGACCATGTGACGTGGACGTGACTGGTAAAAATCAGCAGAGTCAGCAGTGAAAGAGCGCCTCACGGTGGTAGACAGGAGGAGTGCACGGAGCAGGCCGTGCACGTTTGTGTGTCGGTGTAATCAGGACTATGATTGGATCATGTCTGGGCGGAAAGTCCCGCCCATTTAATCAGCTAAGTGCTAATATATCAGATGAATCACAGACACAAGACAAGGAAATGTAGTTAAAGCCCGGGGACAAGGACATCTCTGTCCTCCCATCTAGAGGGACTAAGAGACGGGGGAGAGAGAAAAGGGAGGAGAGACGGGGGGAGGAGAAGATTAGAGACAGAGCTCAGGTCTCCGTCACCATGTTTCCCTCTAGGACTGGAATTCTAAAAATAAAAAAAACCTTCAGTCATTGAGCTAATGGAACGATGGAGGAGGATGGAGATGATGATGGTGATGGTTCAACCTCATCTTCTTGCTGAACACGTACTGGACCTCCTGCATTAACAGATACCATGGACCAGGGGTTTCTACAATGAGTCATCCTTCTCCATCTCCCCCTGTCCTCTCCATCTTCTACTCTGACTCCAACTACCTCCATGTCCTCCCTCACTGCATCCCTCAATCTCCTCTTTATCTCCTACCTGGTAGCTCCATCTCTAGGATCATTTTTCTACTCAATGCATCCACTGTCCCTCCTCTGAACATGTCCAAACCATCTCAATCTGTCTTCTCTAGCTTTTTCTCCAAACCTTCCTGTCTGTGTTGTCCCAACACTGAAATCCCACATATCCTCGTCTCTGAAGCTAAGAATGGAGAGACAAAGAACTACCCAGAATCCTTTGAGTGTCAGGCTGTTGTGCAACAGTGGACATGAAGTTCTGGTGTCCATTTGTCCTGACCTGCAGACAGGTTTGGTTGGAGTTTCAGTGAGGACGTACCTACGACCCGGTCTCCAGTCTGGACTCCCATCCTCCTCATGGCCGCAGCAAACATGGCAACGTCACGACGGAGCTGACCAAAGGTCACCTTCAGGATCTCCTCGCCGCCCTCTCCTGGAGCACAGATGCAAAGACAAGACGAGATGAGACGAGGTTAGATGAGATGAGGACAATCGTTTTACCGAAGAGAAGAGAGAAGGGGAGGAAGAGTTCAGCATGAAGGATCGTTAGAACACATCACCACTGAGGGAGAACTGGACTGGAACTGAACCAGGACCTAACTCTGGACCAGGGTCCACGTGGACTGAGGACCATTGAGAGAAAAAAACTCACTCTACTTTAGGAAAACACACACTGGAATGAAGAGGAGTCTGTTCACCCCAGCAGGAACACACACTGATACACACACTGACACATACAAACACACACATTGACACACACATGCACACGCACACGAGGAGGGACACACACACAGAGAGGGACAAGAGACCAGTGTGGACTCAGACTCTTCTCAGTTCTGTCGCTTGTTTGAAGCTCATCAAAAATTCTTTGCAGCATTTTCTGTTTTTGAACACTCACTACGGAGCAACTGTCGGCCCGTGGACCAATTTCAGACCAGTGTACAGTCAAATCAGGGACGGGATTCCAAAATTGGCATAAAATAATTAAGATAAAATTAAAATAAATAAGTTTAACAGAACATTTTATTTCTATAATATCTGCATAATAAACATTTCTGTAAATGAGTCAGTGTTAGCTCACTAGAGGGCACTCTAGGCTATCAGTATCTGCTACAACTGTGCTACTAAAGATTTGCACGTTTGTTATGTTTACACTAACGGCCACTAGAGGGTGAGACTTGTAGTCCAGTATGACTTGTATTAGCGATGTCCTATAAAACAGTATGTTAACATGATAACGTGATATCTTAAGATCGATATTGATTTTTCCTCCGATAATGAAAGTCCATTAACAATGACTGTGTTTTCTCAAATTGTATGAACAAATTGTCAAAGTTAGATGTCGGAAGAAGTTAATATCCAACTCTAAACCTCTAAAAAATGTTTGACACCAACGTAGAATTGTTCGACAAGTTGTTGTAATCTGTACTTGTGTACTTTAGAGTATTTACTGTACAATACTCAGTGTTCTTTGTGTCCTTACTGGCAGCGTAAAGAGCCACTTTATCCTGGTCGGCGTGTTTGAGCAGGTTCTCGGCGTAGTTGAGTCGGGACCCTTTGAACCACTCCGGAACATCCGAGATCCGCTTGGACGCATCAACCACCTGGTGGACACCAATAAAAGACACATCAAAGACAACAGTCACAAATCGTCCGATCGTCTCTGGGTCTCAGGGGACACAACAGGACGAGTTTACGAAAAACAAAAAGTTATTTTTATGTCTGGTTTTACGTTGTTTACGTCGACTAAAACCATTGATTACGTGTCGATGGTCCATTGAGGAGACGACATCTGAACATGTGACCAGCGAATGACGTGCAACGTGTTTGTAGTGTTGACTGAAGGAGCGACTAAATGAGGCTTCACACACCCACAGGGACAGACTACATCCTGGAGCAGGTACTCATTCATTCATTTATGAATCTTCTACCACGTCATACAAACATCTCAAACTCAGGCCCAGGGGCCAAATCTGGACCAAGGATTAATTATATTAGGCCGCAAGATCATATCAGGTGTGTACTAGAGTTTGTAGTAAACATTTAGTCATTTTTGTTATTGTTATTTGTTATCTGTGGTAAAAAGACTAAAAGGGAACTGACATGTCTACGGATAAAGAGACAGAATAAAATACTAATACTACAAACATGTGTTTTATAAAATATATTTTTTGTTGTTTCTTGTCAATATCTGCACAAACTTTACATTGCATTTCCGATCTGAAGGGAAGTGAAGTAATCAAATATTAGGTCAGACCTATAATTTCATCTAGTTTTTAATTTTGGTCCCACTGAGTATTTGAGTTTGACACCACGGACTTTATACTTCGACTTAACCCGGGGAAACTGGTTGCAGAATTTGACACTAGTCAAACATCGTAGATCGAGTCATTCCAGATCAAGTTCATCAGACTCAGCTAGAAATATTGCATTATATTAATAGATATTGTATCAAACACAGCCTAGGGCCGCATTTAAATACTTCTTAAAATACTTATTGAAACTACTGAAATGGTTCACATCATCATCTTTTTGGCATCATATTTTCAGATATTAAAAAAGGCCACTAGATGGCAGCATTGAAACGTAGTTACGTTTCAAACCTATAGTATATAAGACATTTATCACTTTATCTTTCTTTTTCTTTTTACTAGTATTACGATAGATTTCAGTTGGGCAGTAAAATGTTAGTATTTTAATTTACCGTCAATTGAGGGAAATTTCTGTTGATTTGCGCCAATGATGGAGCCAATGAAGAAGACTCACCTCCTCGTAAGGTTTGGAGTAGAGAACGCCACAGGAGCGCCAAACTTCAGCCCAGAACTCTGGGTAAGAGTCCACTGACCACTGGTACAGGTCGGAGTAGTTGGCTGGAAAAATACCAGAGAAGTACCAGTGAGAAACGAGGCTGTCAACCATGATATCTCATAACCAGTCTATGGTTGACTCACAATTAATCACATGTTAACAGTTCTGAATACTCATAACATCGTATGGACAAATATGTTAGCTTTACGTAAATATCGCTTAATCGCCATGGCAACAATCCAACACAAGGACAATAAATGGTGTTAAATAATTTCGAGAAAAATAAATTATACACTGTGTAAAATAACATCACTGGTTACAATGGTGAGGTTGTTTGGTTCCGATTTGTCCTGCTGGGCTTTTATTTTGATGTAAAACTATAGCCATGAAGTCAATTATTCAACATTGACGTAAACTCAAACAGTGTGTCAACTCAGTTGCCAAAAAGACGAAGACATTGTTATAGATACACAAGAAAATCTGACATTGATTCCTGGATATAATTTATTATTGTATAGTGGTTTACATATATATATATATATATATACACAGACATTTCCAAATACAAAATATTTTGTGTCAACAAATAAAAATAAAATTTATAAAATAATAGTAAATATACTTCAAATCACAGGTGGACAAAATTTCTGAGTGGGGGGTTCTCAATTGGTCCTAAAATGCATAAAACTCATCTGCGCCACCTATGGGGAAAACATGGGCCTTGCAAAGAAATAAATTAACCACATATCAATTATACATGGAAAAATCAGGCGGGCCGGTTTACAGATCTCAACCGTCTGCATCCGGGCCGCGTACCTTATTTTGCCCGTAGATACTTTTAAAGTCTAACTGAAGGAACGTGTCTTCTAACCTGTCAGTTAAAAAATAATAAGAAATGATGTTAGTTAATGGAAGTGTTGCGTATCTGTCTGATTACACAAAAAAGTCCTCAAAAATGAGGACAGGTGGCGCTCTGTTGTCCAGATAAATGTGATGCCGTATTATGCTCCAAGTGTCGCAGCAACATACAAGACTCCATTTAATCCCATCAAATGACACAACCGCTGCAGAGACGGTCTTTAAAACCCGCCGTTCCTGCGCCTGTGTCTCCCTGTCCTCCCCCCTGACTCACCCAGATTAAGACCGTAGTTCTCGTTGACCTGTTTCCTGAACTCGTCCATCCGTGTGTTCCTCTTGGAGTCCGGGTACCACAGCACCTTGTTCTCCATATCCATGATTTTCTCGCTCTTTCCTTCCGTGTCCTTGGACATGTCTGAGGCCTGTCCTCTGTCGGCTTCCTTACGAGACAAACGAGGGCGTAGAGACGCGCGGACCGCGGGGCCGACGGTGCGGAGGTGCCTTGTATCAGCCCGGCGGCTCAGTGACGGAGGATTACAACGGCCGAGGAGACGGCGCTCGGCGGCTAACAGGGCTCAGTGTCCCAGAGTAGCATGCGGCTGAAGCTGAAAACTCACAGACCACGCCCTGAACTTGTGACGTCGCTAAGCTGCGTTCAAGGACATGGGTTTTTTTTAACGCTAGTGCAAAAAGTGTTCACAAACTCAGGAATGAAAGAATTTATTGACATAGTCACAAAGCCAGGACATTCCGTCCATTACCAACACATTAACCATTTCATTTCTCACTTATCTTTTTTTAATTCACCTCCTGCGTTTGTGTTTACTTTATTTTTGAAAGAAAAACACTGTTTTTTCAGTGATAATAACTTTAAACTTATCAGAAATACACTCTACCCATTGATTTTGAGGTAAATGACTAATCTAGCTGCAAATGTTTGGTTTTTGGTGCAATATCTACACTACAGTGTATAGAGGCCCATGTCTAATAACGATCCCTCCAGTGTTCAAATGGTACAATGTATTTGTTCATTGCATAATATGAATAATGGAAGATAAGAAACCCCTTGTGTGATGCTGCAAATGCTGTAAATGAAGGATTCTTTGACAAAAGGCAAAGTTTGAATAATAAAAAATACATTATTTCTACTTTTGTTAATGTCTTCACTATATCGTTATTAATAAAAGTGTGATTTTTCATGGAAAACACAAAACGTTGTCTGTTTCACACCAAACTTTTGGAGAGTAGTGTAAATATCATCAGGAAAAACCCAACAACAACAAAAACGCTCAGAAAAAGTACAGTTTATGCAATGAAATATAAACATTTTCTAATTTAAAAGAGAAATTTATTAAAAATCTCATCCTCTTTAGTTGACGGCAATGCTGATATACTGGCAGGAATTGAAGAAAGATTAAGTATTTCAACAGCTGATTATTTTTTTTTAGTTTGCTATCAGCCATCTGCTGCCCCCTAGCAGAAGTGGATGTCATTATTTTCCTGTCACGAATTGACAAACTATGAAAAATTATTGTAACTGATAAATAATAGATATGGAGCCAATTAAAATTCAGGTTACAAATATCCAAGGCACGACTAACGATTTGGCACACTATGGGTATTCACTCATTCATACTCCACCACTGCCACCCAAATCACACTGCACCATACTGTGAGCCTTCCTGAATATACACGTATTCTTATACGTAGTAGTTTTCAATCGTATTAAATTACATTTTTATAATTAAAATCCATATAAACTGTTTTTTTTTCTTGTTGTCCTACTGACTGTAATGTGGCGCCTGGCAGTTTGACTCATATTTCTTCAGTTATTTGTCACCAGGACTGGTTCCTCCTGTTATTGTTAAAGAAGTGGAATTGATATATTTACATGAACGCATATATTTTGCGGTTAGTGACGACCTGCACGTTAAAAAACAAACTAAAACACTGTATCGGATCATGAAACTCCTTATTTAGACAGTGTATCGTTTTTATCTCGATCTTTCTCTGTTTCGTTCGTCATTTCTTGTAAAAAAAAACCGTAGCCAAATATCTTTCAACTCTGTCTCCGGAGTTCTTGAACGCAACCTTCAAACGGACACGCGCCCCACCGGGCGCTGTTGAGAAACCTGCGCGTCCATGAGCTGCTGTCTGATTGGTCCACAGTCGACTGGTCCCACATCACACGAGGTATCGCTCTATATCGGAGCAGCAGCGTCACAGTTGACAGGGCGTCTGGTTTCTACGGGCTGCAACGGTGTCACCCACTGGCCAATCAGAGAGCGGGATATGCGGAGCGTTTTAGGGGTGTGACCAATCAGAGACGGGAATAAAAACCAAACCTCGAGTCTGTGTGTGCGGTGCTGTGATGTAATCTTTGTTTCGATTAAGCTACTTTACTGATTTTAAAGTTATATTTATACATATATGAAAATACTTACGTTACTTACGGGATACTAGTGTACGTTTTACTTTTAGAGATGTCTGATATTAGCTTTTGATGATATCCAAATGTGCTGATATTTTCTAAACACTTTTCCAATAATGATATCGAATGATACTGATATATGCCACCGTTTGCTTTGATATCGGTCGGCCAATATTAGAATAATTACGCAATATAAAACTCTTGCCTAAATTCAAAGTTCTTGTTTCCCCCGAAAAATGAGGTAAACCCCTTTGTGTGATTCCAGCAATGTTTCATCGGATTGTCATTATCGGAGGTAAAACCGATATAGACATATCACAAAACCAATATCACAAAATCATGCTAATATTGATCCAACAATATCAGTTGTCCTATGTTATCATATTATTGGACATTCCTTATTGGAACATGTCATGCAATTGCAGCAAATTTAGCAAAATCCAGATGATGGTGTGTCGTTATCGCGGAAAAACTAATAAGGATGCGCCAATAGCATCAGCAAACCGATATTGTTCAACATTACTTTGGCCCCCGATCCTTGAGTTTGACACACTTGCCTTTCGTCCCTAAGCTGAATACCTGAGTCTAAGTTGTGAATGAGCGTCACCAGAGTTACTGACTGACTGTAGTAAATGTTTGTGAGACAGGTTGTCGGTACAGTATTGATGTGTGTGAAGTTACCGCCTGTTGAAATACTGGTCTGTCCAGGTTGGCACGGACGCCTTGTTTTTCTCCTCTGTCAACCTTTCTGCCAATGACGTCCAGTCTGTGGACACTGACATCTTGGGTTGAAGTGAGGAAAGTGAAAGTAAAAACGTTGTTGACATCATTTCGCCAAAACTCGTAGAATCAGTTCTCAACTAGGCTAGTGTCAGGGTTCACAGGAATAACTGACCGCAGACCGGCCCAAAGGATTGACCTGACTCTGCAAACGAATAAGAGAAGATTACGATCATTAAGAGGTGACACCTTTTTTTTATCACTGTTAAGTAGTTACCATAGTTACAGCAACGTTAGTGGCAACCTAAGAGTTATCCAGATTAATTAGCATAGTCACCGTCGCACTCTGCATCATAACATGACGTTACACTAGCGTAACACTTAATTTCTTATCTCAATATTAACAGATGCAAACTACTGTGGGTATGGTTATTCATATGAGCTGCAATGCTGCCATCTAGTGACCCAATTTTTTTTCTCGGGCAGACATTATGTTGTTGGCCGATATTAATTCTTGTCATAAAATATAACTTGATTCAATAAGGTTTCGATTTTATCCCAAGACAAAAATCCGGTCGATCTTGTTGACGAAGAGCAGCAGAAAAATAACGACAGTTAATTTAACCTCAGATCAAAAGATTTATTTTTTTTTGCATTGAAATAATCAACATTCATATTAGTATGACGTGATCTGACTTAGTAAACACTGCCATTCTGTCATTTAGTTTCAGCTCCTTCATCTTCCGACACGTGACCACAAGAGTTTTATTCATTTTTTTTTTCCAGTGTCTTGTGTCACTCAGATTTACTGGCCCCCTAGTGGCTGGAATTGTAGCAAAATGTCAAAAGTATAAAACACTGCGGAAAAACGTCAGTTCTTCCAGAAAGAAAGACAAAGCAATGGGACAAATGAAACCGAACACATACGCTCAACAACGGAGAGAATATATATTTATATATTTAACAACACATTCGTTTTAATGACAGAAGCTTTGGAATGAAATCAGCAACCAGAGTCCGACAGGTTGTCCCGCTTACACTCAGCGTATTCCACTATATATTATCAATATTTCACCCCCCCCAACATCCAAAATATAAAACTACATAATAAATATGAGCAAAGGTGATATGATTGGTCGATGAGGTAAAAGGGTGAAATTACATAGTGTCGCAAGAGGAAAGTGAAATAAAATTTGCAAAAAGCGAAACTAAGTCATGATTTTCACTTCATCCGTTCACTCATTCACGCCTTTCACACAGGAATGCAGTTTTTCAACAGGTGAGAGATTTATAGTAAATGATCACGTGACAAAATAAATCAATCAACTTAAGGAAAAAGTGAAAACTAGGGATGTCCGATATCAACGGTGTCCGATATCCGATTTATCTGATGTATTCCAAACACTTCAGATTCCGATATCTAAGGATAGCAATACGTGCCGCCATTTGTCCCCAGAACTGAGGTCCACGTGTCAAGAGCCTATGTGCGCTTTCAGCTAATTTGGCAAAACCCAGGCATCGTGTTATCGGACGATTTTTCGGCCAAACGACGTATCGGACATTTCTAGTAAAAACCCATCAAATCACCATGATCTCTTACATATTCCTTCACTTATTTCTTCTTTTTAGGTTCTAAACTTTCGCCCGACCACAATCTCATGATTGGCGAGGCTAACAGAAATGACAAAAGTGTGTTATTTAAAGAAGTAGACTGCAACCCAGCAAAAAAAAAAAAAATCCAGCAGTTAAACTCAGTTTCTGCTACAAAAACAAGAGCACTTGGACAGAGAGGGCCACCATCCATCAAGTTTTTTTTCTTTTTCTTTTTCAAATCCGACCACAACGGCGCCCCCTGTGGCTGAGTTTTGGTGTGGTAGAGCATGCAGTCCGCTGTGGAATTCAAAGAGCACTTGATGGAAGGAAACCCGCTCCGCTTGGTTTGAGTTAGAAGTCGGTGAAGTCAGAGTTGGACGTCGGAGTGAGGAGTGTGAATGAGTGAGGCAGGAACTGCGACCGTACAAGCAGCGCTAGTAGTGTTTCAGCAGGAAACAGTCTGATCTGGACAGGAACCGGCTCCGGTGTCAACATCCGAGTCTCGGCTCCAACAGTCTGCAGACTCGTATCAAGGTTCGGATGGTCCCGGTCCACAGGTCTTGGTCTTCTAGGGTTTAGATTCCACTTTCTTTGTTATTGTTCACTGGTTGATGTGATCTGAACGACAGGAAAAGTATCTCACAGTAATCTGAGGCAGCCAGACAATCATCCTTCTTAGAATCGCGTTGATTAAAAAAAATTCCCTTTCCTGTGTCGTCGTTTTTTTTCCAACCAGTCGGAAAGACGGACTTCCCAAGTGCTTGATGGCAAAATGTAGTCACAGCTACAATAAATGAAAGCAACACTATGCAGGTTTATATACTAAAATCTTTGTATTTTCCAGACTATAGGTGGCAGCAGAGTGTTAATCGGATTTATTTTTTACAAAACACAAAGATCAAACTCTTAGTTCACTTCTTTCTCTGCTGCTACACTAATGTCTGTCGTATATATTTTGTTTTTTTGGTCACATTTGATTGCAGATTTTACGGACAGTTCCCTCTTGTGGCCATTATTGGTATTGCGCCCATAAGCTGCATGTCCTGACACACATTTAAACAAGTCAACCTATAGTCTGGAAAATACTTTACATACTTTAAATGTACTTGTTGGATGCCCCTCTGCACCAGAACCTCTTTCTTGGACCAACACAGAGAATTCCAGAACACGTTGATAATCAAACTACCAGAACCAGGACCAGTCTGTTTGACGATGAAGCCCAGCTTTGAGCAGACGTCGTCTTCTGTCGTCATGATGTGTTGAAGTCCAGGACAGTTTGTTGCAAAGTGTTCGGTCTAAAAGGTAATACCCCCACTGTCCACTAGGCTCATCCCTCCTTGTCTCTCCGTTTTCCTTATGATGCTTCCTCTTCCTGTGATTGTCAGCCATTCCTCCTCACTCAGGCAGTTGAACAGGTCGGCAGTGAGTGTGAGACACCAGTCTGGCTGCTTGAAAACCCAGTGATGAGGAACAGAAGATCTGAAGAAGGAAGAGCGGAGTGAAGGGAATGGTAGAGAGGACGCCTCTCAAAGGCGTGTCGCCTGTTAAGACCCAATGTGGGCTCAGTCCTGTCTAATCTGGCCTGGTCTAACACTTGTTCTGTTAGGCCAAATCCAGTCCACTCCACCCTGCTCTGGTCTCAGTGGGAACCAGACCAGGGTTTCTAGTAGAGCGCTTTGGAACCCTGGTTCTCGAACTCTGACCAGGCGTCATTCAGTTCCATGAAGATCATTTTGGCGTACTGCTCGTACGGCTGTCCTGCCGCCTGCACGGAGGAAGGACACGGATGAGACACTTCTTCTGAGACGCTCCTCAGCATAAATGGAACATGGTTTTTGCTACGGTACCTTATCTGGATGCACCACCAGGGCGGCCTTTCTGTAGAACTTCTTCACCTGATCTGGAGTCACCAGGTCAGCCATGCTCACAGGCCTCCAGCGAGTCTCTCCCTCCCACAGCACCGTGTGCAGAGTCGACAGCAGAGCTCTGATGTTCCGCTCCTTTCCCTCGATCCAGTCCAGAATCTGGTGTTTAACACAAGAACCAACGTCTTAACGGACTGAACATAGATGATAAACAAAAGAATGTTCTGATCATTTCTGGTCTACCTGTAGTTTCAGTGGATCCATTTCTCTGGTCATCTCTTCTCTCCTCATTTCAGCGATGGTCCTCGGTCCCTTACGGTCGTTCTTGGAGGCGAAGCCCTGAGTGGACAACAGCTCCTCAAAGTCGTCCGCCTTCACCTTCGGCTTCGGGCCTGAAATTCAACACAGAAGAACTCTGAGTGAGTGACCCGCAGTACAACCAGATATTGTGAGGGGGCAGTGTTGCTAACGGGACCAGAAAGGAACAGAGAAGAAGACGATGAGAAAACAAGAACAAGAAATGTTTGAGACGGGGAATGGGAAAGTTTGTCTTTCTACAAATGCTCCTTCTATTTGCTTCTAAACCATAGGTGGACAAACTTTTTTGACAGTCGCGTCAAGAGTAGAAAGATGGAGCGTTCATTTGAATGAAGATAAATGTTGTGTAAAAGTCACGTCTAAAACCTACAATCTTGAATTTCTAAAAGCATTTATGATGCCATCTACTGGAGAAATGCAGGAATTGCAGGGAAAAGGCAGAAGTATAATGATAATATAAAACATTAATTCTTAGAATACAAATAATTTGGACAAGATTGGTGGGCCAAATTAAAAAGCTCAACGGGCCGCATCCGGCCCCCAGGCCTTAGTTTGCCCATATCCCAGTGTTCTTACCAAACCCTGGGCCTCGTATTCCTCTCTCCTCTCGTCCACCGATGACACTGGAGAAGTTGAGGTTGTAGTTGGGTTTGCTGGGCTGTGAGCCTCCAGGCTGAGCAGCTGCTGCTGTAGAGGCCTTGGCTGCAGAACCAGAACCAGACATCCAGGGTTTGTTCTGGGCTGCAGTGGCTTTACCAGTCTGCCAGGGCTGGGCCTGGGGCTTTTTAGAGGCGGACGTAGACGAGGAGGTGGAGGACGTGGAGGAGGAAGCCTTGGAGGTAAAAGACGGGCCCGAAAAATTACCGCTGGAGGAACCTGAGAGAGACAAAACAAAATGAAGTAAAAAAGTTCCAGGACATATTGATGGTTCAACCCAGACCAGAGGAAGAGAAGTCTCACCTGGTAAAGTGGAGCCAAGATTTCCCAAGTCAGCAAAAGGGTCAAAAGTCTGAGATTTTGCCTTGGACATGGAGGACATACCAGCAGCTGCAGACAGAACAAAGACGTCAGGAAATGGAATCACCCAAAAAAAAATAAATAAATAAATCTGAACCAAGTGAAGCTTCAAACCTACCAGTGTTGGTGTAGTTGGGTTTGTTGGTTGACGAACTCATGCCTTTATTGCTGCTGGTGGCCCAGCTGTCCCATCCACCCAGCAGGTCCGGTTGGCTGGCTGATGATGTCATCTTTGGAGGTTCTTTGACAATCTTGTCTGTGGAGACACATGAGTCAAAGAGACACAGATGAGGTCCTGTTGACTCTGAAACTGATTTGAGCTGTGGATGAAAACTGAGTTGACGATGGAGCTGTTAATGCCAAAAAGACAAGAACCAGTGGGACGTCAGAACCTACTGAGGTTCAGGAGGCTGGTGTTGGATGCAGGAGTCGGGTTCCCGTGCCCGGAACTAAACCCGCTGGTGGCAGAACTGTCAGAACCCAAATCCCCAAACAGGTCTGGTCCAGATGCCTGCCGCGACGAACCCACGCTGGAGCCGATCCCGGAACCAGAACCCATTCCAAACGGGTCAAACAGATCCCCCATGGCTGCAGCAGAGACACAGAGGATGAATGGACGACTGTCACATCAATCCAGGAGATAACTTTTAGAAAACGGTTCTTTAGTTACGTTTTGAGTTTGATGTGGCTTCTGTGAAGAACAGATCTTCCTGTACTGCCCCAGTCTGTCCAGAAGAGGGCGCAAACAGGTCGTTGAGGAGTTCACTGTTACTGGAAGCAGCTTTCATTCCTCCCTGAGGAGCAGAGAAGGTACCAGCAGCTTGAGGGTCAGCGTTCAACCCCAGGAGATCAGCTGTGTCATTAGCAGGTGGTTCCTGGGCAGCAGGTGGCGCTGTCTGGTGGAAAAATGAAAAATGATGGAAGAAGGAAATGTTTTTAGTTGCTCAAAAAAAAAAGTGGTCAATACTGTTCATGATTTTGTTAAAAAAAAATTCTTACCTCAAAATCAGCATCAAACAGTGGTTCACTCGGGTCACGTGACAGAGCCTCGCCACTGGGGGCAGAGTACGACTCTCCTTCAGACTGATCACTCAAGTCTTCCTGGTTGTTCTCCCCGGTGTAGTTCTCAGAGGCGTCCTGGTGTCCACTGCCATCTACAGGCACAGAGATGTGGACATATTTAATTTTTGACTTTGTCATCAACATTTCAGGGAGTTCTTCTTGTGTGAGACATCAGCAGACATATGACCGGTCCATGGCGCAAATAGGGTTGGAGAACGCTGCCCTAGTGGTCAGGTGAGGAGTTCACGCCTAGAAATATTTACTTAAACAAATACGCACCGTCCCAGTCCAGTGTTTGGAAGAAGTTGTTGGCGTTGGTATCAGAGGTGGCAGGAGATTCTTCTTCTTGGATTCTTGGAGCAGGCTCTTCTGGAGTCTGGACAGGTTGAGGTGACTCAGAATCATAGAAGGCGGAGGAACCGGGCTGACGGGGCAGCTCTGGTTTACCTGTGGAGAAGGTAGAAACATTACTAACGTAAAAAAGTGAAATCCCTGTGGATATGTTTGTTTTTGCTGGATCATCACTCACCAAATTTGCTGAGGACCTCTTGTTGTTCATCCCGAGATGAGAAGAGGATTTTGGGGTTAAGGCCCTTGGTTTGGAAGCCGTCCCACGGTGGTGTCTTGGTGCTGGGTCTGTCTCTCGAGTCCACCTCGATGTCCAAGTTGACCTGGAACAAGTCGGGGTATTTCTCTTGGATGTCGCAGGCGTCCAAGTCGTACCTGACGGAGGAACGGGTTCAACCGTCACATTAAGCAATAAAAAAAAGACAAAGGAATCAAAGGCGCACTCGTTAACACAACAGGTGAATGGACCCAGGAACCTACTTGGCAAACTTCACGTTGGTCGCATTTCTTGGCACGAAGCCTGTGTGGAACTGGATCTGAAACATTTTCATCGACGCCATCTGCAGCAGAGCAGAGGAACAGAGGCTTCAGCGGTGACAACAAGGCTACTGCGTTAGCATTGGTCATTCCAATGCTATCATTATCAAACTCCAAGAAATTTTATTTGAATAAATAAACCAAAAAGATGATAAAACAATCATCTAAAAAGTTTCTTAAACAAAATCAAATTATTTTGATGAATTTGGGGGAGAATGTAGCCCAGACATAGCCCACGAACCAGAGGTTTGACAGCCCTATTACATGGTATCATAGTGTGGAGTTTCTACCTTGGCCTGCAGACGGCCCCCCAGCGTAGACCGTGCGTGATAGATGACCACCAGCACGTCTCCCTGGACGGTTACGTTGAGAGGAATCTCTGCTCTTCCGTCTTCGCTTCTAAAATCCCTAAAAAAGAAGAAATAAATAAGTTTTAATATATATATATATTTATCATAAGAAATTATAGAAAATATTTTAAAAATAAATACATTTAGGATGGCAACATAATTTTACTTCATTTGTTTCAGTGTTCAAATCCCAAAGTGTCAGAAAATAGCATTTTCATAATAAATACAATTATTTATTATAAAAAAAACAATAAATCAATTTATTTAAATGAATAATAGTAAAATTATGTTTTAGTCAATCATTATTCACATTATTAACTGTTGGGATTGGACAGATCGGTGGTCCAGATTTGGACCACAGGCCACCAGTTGATGACCCAGATTTTACTTTAGCAATGGTAGTAAGAGTTTTAACAAGACCAGGTGAGAACATGGACTCACTTCATCCTTTCGTACTCCTGTGACGTGGTCAGGACCCTCTCGTCTCCAACGTAGACCTCACAGAACGGACGGCAGCCGTTGCGCTGCTTGTTGAACAGCGGCACCGGCGTCATGGTGATGGAGTGGATCACGATGGGTTTGCTGTGAGGAATGATGGGCTCCTCCGCCATCATGTCACACATGTACTCAATATACCTGCAACAGGTGGTGGGCGGGGCCAAAGTCAGAACCCTGTGACGGTTGTGCGATGGAGAGAAGAGGATGTTCCTACCTCTTGTGCGAGGGTGCGATTCCAGGTGGACATCTCTTCATGGAGAACATGTAAACAGCAGCTTCAGCTGTGGTGAAAAGGCGACAGAAACACAGGAAGGAGCAGATGGCCACGGCTGATGCTGCTCTGCCATCCTATCACCACAGACAGACAGACACACAGACAGGGTTAGGGTTTCATCCAATGGACCATTTCAAAAGCTGACATCATAGTTCCCCAGTGAAGTAGTTAGCACGCCAGCCTTGCCTTGAGTCATGGGTTCAATTCCCAGAGGAACCACAAACGGGATAATTTTAATCCTCCAAGGAAATGCTTTAATTAATACATTAATGTAAATGTCAATGCAATAAGAAGAAATTAACTGTTAACGTGAATGTCTTCCCTTCTCACCAGATATTGAATTTTGTTTTTTTTTTCCTACGGAAACATGAAATCTGGAACAGCCAAAGCTTGATGTTATTAACCCATGAGAAATAACATTAAAAATAATTCACACATCACTGATGTTTGTCTCTTATTCCGTCTCATCTTAGCCTTTCCAGTTCATTTTAATGTAAATCTTTCTTTACAGAACAAATTATATGAACTATAACAAAAAGCACACATTATCAATATAACAAATTCTGAAAGTATATAAGGTCAACAAACTGGTGGGTCAACTCTAGTACACATGTGATTTTATCTCACGGGCCAGATGTAATTACACTGCGGGCCAGATTTGGTGCCCGGGCCTGAGTTTGACACCCGTGAACTAAAACAAATGTAAATATCATGAGGGCAAAAATGATTTAATGCTTTTACGCCATCTATTGGAAAAATACAAGACGTGCACAGAAAAGGCAGAAGTTTAATGATATTAAAGATTAAAGTCATAATTTGGAAAAGCTAAAAATAGGCCACAACTGACCCCAGGACAGTGGTTTTGGCCATGTCTGGTCAAAAAGGAAGATTTACAAAAATTTTTTTTAACCATG
>JAFBJS010002824.1:26714-37173 GCA_016785265.1 Paraplagusia blochii | reverse complement strand
AGGTGTCATTGACGACAACAGCTTTTTATTCCATCCAATTTTTTAACCATGCATCAAAGAACAACATTGAACGTTGAGAGAAAACGTTCGATGATCCCACTGACAGTAACAAACGATCACAGATTAACTACTGTACATTCATGAGTGCAGTAACTACAGCCTGTGTTTCTAGTGTGTTTAAGTTCAAACTAAAGTGTCCCTCACCAGACAGTGGACGATGCAGATGTTCCTCTGGTCTTGTTTCAGCCAAAGATGCATGTTTTTACAGACATTGTAGAGACTGCGCAGGTTGGGGGCCCGACGCACCTGCCAGTTACACTCAAACACCTGCAGGCACAGAAATACTGAAGTGAAACAACTGTGAAGTGAAGAGTGAATCTAATCTTAGTCCTTAGTCCTGGACCAAAATAAAATCTTTTCTGCACCTGACAAATGTCCTACATGGTCAAAAGCATATCTCACTGTGAGAGCTGTTACTGCAGTCGACTGGTGTTGAGTATTGAACAAGAATAATACCTTAGAGTACCAGACAATACTGAGAGTTGTTATTATTATTTATCAACCCAGTGATTTTTCAGCAAAGAAACAGCTGAAAATGAGATATTAACACAATATTTCCAATTCCAAACCCTGACTCACTGTGTCACCCACTGTCTCACCCTTTGTCTCTCCCTCCCTCCCGGTCCTTGTCCTTACCCTGTTGTGGAATCGTGACGGTCTGTACGATCTCTTGGAAAGGTTGTAAACGGCGTAATGTCCAGCGTGACGTGAATCCAGAAAGAGACGGACGTCCTCGATGTTGTTTTTGATGGCTGACTCAACGCCCTCGGCAGGAAAGGACATGACTGACACACACACACAAACAGAAGCATGTTGATTACACAGAACCTTTGTCCTCCACAAATGACAGTAACACAAGGTGAATCAGCCATGATGTTTCTCTGTTTATAACGTGGCAGTAATAAGTCAGGAGTCTTTGACTCACCTGCGATTCTGGACGTGACGTAGGAAATGTCCAAGTCACCTTTGGCGTAGCTGTAAATACACAGAACATCAAATATAACCAGAGAGAACACAGGGGGCGGAGCTAGAACAACAAAAACACAAACTGAAGGAGAAGCGAATCACATGATCAGATCTGAGATTCTACGCTAACACAGATGTTAAGACAGGATGGAAAATCTCAAAATGTTCACCAGAGAACCTCTGGTGACGTGTCAGAGAGAGTCACGGTTTTGAGATCTGCTATGTGATCTAGAAGATGATGAGAGGTTTGGAACGAGCAGATCAGAAGAGCGGTGAAGATGGCGATGGTTCGGAAAACAAAGCTGAGAGAAGAACAACGCAAATATCAGACGCCACGCTGGAATGTTGGAGATAGAGAAGACCAGAGAAGATATGGAGATGATGTCTGGGTAGGTTCTCAGTCAACCTGGTCATTTAATCCAGCAATGGTTACTTCAAGGGCAACTGGACAGTGGGATTCTTGAAGATGGAGAGGAAGGAGAAAGAGATGGAGGAGAGAGGAGACGAAAAAGAAGAAGACAAAAGAGAAGAAGAGAACAAAATTCTGCTTCTTTTCGTCGTCTAGAAAAGTTCCTTCACTGAAACTTCAATCTTCACAGAACTGGTCCACCGTTCTTCTCACATCTTCTACTTCTTTTGGCTTGTCCCTTTTTCAGGGGTTGCCACACAGAGTCAGCAACTTCCATCTCCCCCTGTCCTCTCCATCTTCTACTCTAACTCCAACTACCTCCATGCCCAACCGCAACCCTCACAATTTTCCCAGGCCTGGGATCGCCACTGAAACACTGGCTTGTGCCCCCTAGTGGCTGGTTTCACCGTTCTTCTCACATCAACTACTTATAAAAACCTCATCTGTGTATTTTACAGAATTTACATCATTGATTCTTGTATTATTTGTCTCTGCATTGGGTTAAAGACGTAGGTGACGTCACAGATGCTGCTGAGTTTGTTAAGCCATGACACAAACCACATCATTCACACAACCATTCACTCAGGAAGTTCTCTTTTCCTCAATCATCACTGAAGGACAACAATAATGTTAGGAAACACGGTGGTGGTTGTTGTTTTTTTTTTTCCTCACTCCAAGTCAAACACAAACTATGGACGGGACACACACTGAGCAACGCCAGAGCAGATGCACTGCAGTCAGACATATTTACCTGGAGTTGCTACATGATGGACACATGAGGACCATGAAGGGTTGAGAAAGAGAAAAGAAAAATAAACCAAAACAGGTCGACCAATGAAATAACAGGATGAGAACATCAACACGTCCCAAGGAGACATTAACCGCACAAGTACAGAGAGTGGGATCAGATATATACATACATATACACACATACATACATACATATGCATATATATTAGGGGTGTGACGATTCACTCACATAACGATCCGATTTATATCTCGATTCAAAGGCTACGATCCGATTCATAAAAAATATTGAGCGATCGATCCATTTCGATCTGATTTGGTTCAGTTCGATACAAACCGATCCAAAACAATTAATTTGCACACCCCTAATATATATATACAGTGTATATTAGGGTTGTGATGATTCACTCACATAACGATCCGATTCATATCTCGAAATCACAGGCTACGATCCGATTCAGGAACGATTCATGAGAAATATTAAGCGATCGATCCAGTTCAATCCAATTTGGTTCAGTTTGATCCACAACGATTAATTTGCACACCCCTAATATATATACATATATGTGTGTTGTAATTGCCACAAAAATGAGAAAATCAGGTGTCAAATCTATGGTGCTATAATTTAATATTGTATTGTTCAAAGTTTGCCCCCTATTTTGAGAACCTTAAAACATGGGGAAATATAAAAACTACATTTTTAAAATCTAGTTTAGTTCAAGCTGTAGTGAAACATGATTAGTGACATGATTAGTAAAGGTTCGTACCTGGCCACTGACTGGATGACCTTCGAGGACGTGTCCTTGATGTTGGTCAGGAAGCGCTCGGTTCCTCCTTTCAGGATGTCGAAGAGTCCGCTGCCAGACTGATCTGGATCGTACATTCCTGAAGGTCGGTGGAAAACAAACAAATGTAAACAGAGTTAACGGGGGTAAATAAACAGATCCAAAGCCCCGCAGCAGATGGTTGACAGTCCGTGCAGAGATCCTCTTAGAGAACACGACCAAGGAGGTAGACCGTCAACCACATGGATGATCCAGGTTCAAATCCAAGGTTTACAGATTAGTTCAAAATGAAGTTTATTGGTCATTTAACTACAGACACATACAAAAAATAAACCTCAAAACCAGGACGCCAACTTGTGGCTGCTTCTCAAAAATATTGTATTTTTCTGGACTTTAAGTTCTTTTTTTGGCCTGAATTGAGACTTACATTTACTAGACAGGACTCTTAAAAGAAACTCCAATTAACTTTTGTGTTGTTATCATTCATTTTTGTTCCTAATATTGTACTTGTAGTGGAACCAGGCATTAAAATGAAGAAGAATCTGGTGAAAACAGCAGGTTGGTCTAATCATTTGTACTAAGACTGCCTGTTTTTTTGTCTTTATTAGACATTTTGGCTGGTGCGACTTATAGACTGGAAATAGGGTTTAAAAAACACTATGACAGCGATGCCCTCAGGCCAAAAACCACGTCCTCTCACCTGCGTTGTTGTGGACGTTCTGGATCTGCATGGGTGGCTGCGCTCCGTTGCTGCCGAAGCCTCCGTTCTGCTCCAGAAGCTGCAGACATTCATATCCATCATACACTGGACGCCAACAGTAGTACGCACTCAACATGGTGAGAAGTAGGTGAAAATGGTGAAGACAAAACTGGGAAAATATCTGCAGAATTTAGTCCATAGCGTCTGGACATGTGACGCAATTTGGTCCAAAATCACAAGACACCCGTAGAGAGACCTTTAAGAACTAGATCCATCCTGTGAAGCAGATCTTCTCTCTGGTGTTAAATCATTTTTTGTCCCGCATCTCAAAGTCTGAGGTGAAGACTGAATCTTTCTCTCCGATTTCGAGAGATCTGCTTCCATCTTCACTCCCTGCCCTGCCCTCTCTGTGCTCCACCTCTCTGGGTCACTCTCTAAGAAGCAGCAGTAAATGGTGGTCATGGAGGAGGAGCAGGAGGAAAAGTAGAAGGTTTCTAATCTTCTTACACCCAGCAGGGGGAACCCCCCCGTTTAATCTTAATCAGATCAGGAAGTGTCAGTTGTGCCGTCAGGCTGCACAGTGTTCTCTCAGTCTGGTGGTTGGGGAAACAAGTCACATCCCAAAGCAAAAAAAGATTTCACTGTCTGGGAGTTAGAGATTAGATAGTTTAGATGGAACTTTATGAAATCCTGGAGAGAAATCCAAGAAGGAAAAGTAGAGCAGGTTGATGTTGCCGTATCAGTGACACTGTGGCTGCTGAATCAGATTACTGTGAAGAATGACTGTAGATAAGACAGTGGTGACTGAGCATCTGTGGCTCAACTATCGACTAGTCCTTCACCCTCTGTGACTCACTGCTTCCTTGGATCAGTCAGGACCTTGATCCCAGCTGGGTGAGGAGGACACAGAGCCTTCTGTACTGTGTGTGTCTGTGTGTGTCTGTGTGTGTGTGTGTCTGTTTGTCTCTGTGAAGCAGAGCAAATGTAACCACATCAGTGAGTGGAGTCTGAACCAGGGTGAAAATAAGGATTCAGAAAGACCCTGTCTCACACACAGTAAATATACACCTATACATACACACACAAACACATACATACATATATAAATATATAAATGTGTCTATATATACATTGACAAAAATATATACACATATGTACGTATATATGCACATATATGTGTATAAACACATATATGTACATATTTATATGTATAAATAAATATGTATATATATATATGTATATATATTACATGCATATACAGATCTCAGACCTAAGAAACATGTGTATATATGTATATACAGTATATACATACAGCATTAATACATAAATATATATACATACATATGTGTATACAGTATCTACTGTATGTGTGTGTGTGTGTGTGTGTTATATATATATATATATTCAGTATATACACATATATATAAATATATATGAATCAAAGACCGCAAAAATTCTTGTGTTAACTGTCGATCTGATGTAACAGGCTGCCTCCTGCAGGCAACAAGTATGTTGTTTCCCTGGGAATCAAACCCAGGACCTACTCTGTTTCTGAGGCAGATTTACTAACCACTATGCCCCCGAACCAAAATAAAGCAGTTAGTTGGTACCTGCCACCAGAGTTAGGGTTACATGGACTTCAGAAGCTACAGTTCTTTCTAGCTTCTCAGATCTTCTCAGATCTTCTCAGATCCATCCGTTGTTCATTTTTAGGATCATTAACAATAACGTGGAGACCAACCTCTGTGATGGGAGATTTGGGGTTGACGTTTCGGGCGGCTGCTATGTCCTGGAGCTGGTTGACCAGCTCTGTGATGGACAGACGCTCATCTGGGTTCACCTTCAGCATGGAGCCTGGGATAAGGTTACAGACAGTTACACATTATTGTATATAACTTCAACATATGCTTTGAAAATATATACATAAGTACATACGTATCAGCTCATGATAAACTGTGTACTGGACGTCATTCTGAGGAATGGAGTATTTCCCGTTCACAATCTGTAGTTTGGCGCCCTCCTCGAACGGGTGCTGCTTAAAACACAACAGGTACAGGATGCATCCCAGAGCCTGCAGGGCAAAGAGGGAATTACAGCTACTGTCGACCAATAGAATTACATCATCTTTTGAGACACTAGCTAACTACTGTAGTGTATGATCCGTATGGGTTCTGACCCAGATGTCTTGTTTTTCATTGATGGGGAAGTTGGAGTAGATGTCGATCATCTCTGGGGTTCTGTACGCTGGGGTTGTGTTCCGTGTGATCTGCGGAGGAAAGATAAGAACAAGATGAAGGTGGGTTGTCAAAATACTGAGGTGAGGACGACATGAAGATGTTCCTCTGGTCCATCCAGCAGCTGCCTGATTAGTGTGAAGTCCAGATCCCTGGGGTTCTCTGTACTTCCTGTATGTGTGAGCCTGTGGGCCTGTAGTATTAACGTAATAAACTCAAATGATCTGCACTTCCTTCCCGCACACTGATTAATGGAATTAAATGTTTCTGGTTCCTGTTCCAACACACGATGTCAGCGGGGTTATCTTCAGTCTCGCTGTTGATGATGAAGGTGAAGGATTGCTGAGATTTGTAAATTAGGATTGAGATTACTGCATTTTATTGCCTGTTACTGGTGACATGTGCAATGAATTCAAATACCGTGGTATCAGAAAATGACACAACGAGCGAATATTACCTCGCGATTGATCGTGTGAAAACAGTCGAAAATACAAACTGAAATTAATTACGCTCCGTTAAAAGATATCCCTGTCAAAACACATTTATTACATTAGTTTAAAATGTTTCTGCCATAATTTGGAATGTTTAATGTCAAAGAAATGTTGATTTCTATGGTTAACGTCAAATGGTCAAAATGACCACCATTGGGCATTCTAGTGTTCAAACTAGGAAAACCATGAATATTCAGATTTGACTTTTTCAGATAGAAAAAAAACAGTGTTGTGAGTGAGTGTGTGTGTGTGTGCGTGTGTGTGTGTATACCTCGTCCTCCACCATCGACCTCTTCTGTGCTGACCAGCTGTAGTCGGGGTAATGTGACACTGTGGTGGCGCTGCCAAAGTCACAGAGCTTGATGGTGCCTTGGTTACTAATTAAGAGGTTCTCAATCTGCAACACATCAAAGGAAGTGCTGTGATGTTGACCTCTGTTGACTTCATCACAGGCAGCCGTGGCCACAGTCAAGTCGACTTTCATTTACGACACGTAAACATCCACTCGCTTCACTTACCTTCAGGTCCCGGTGAATGATGGGAGGTTTCTGTTTGTGCATGTGCTGCACGGCGCGACACGCCTGGTAGAAGATCTTCAGCACCGTGTCACATGACAGCGGCGCCCGCAGCTCTACTCGCTTCATGAAGTCCACCAGCTGACCTGAGGTGGAAGACCAGCAGTTGAGTCGCAGTAAGGCACAGACCACAGTAATAAAATGTTTTTTGATCCACAATATTGAGATCTTTTAGAGCAGTGGTGCCCAACCACTGACCCGTGGACCAGTACCGGTCTGTGGGTGAATTTATGCTGCGCCGTCGAGGCCACAGTCAAGTCGACTTTCATTTACGACACGTAAACATCCACTCGCTTCACTTACCTTCAGGTCCCGGTGAATGATGGGAGGTTTCTGTTTGTGCATGTGCTGCACGGCGCGACACGCCTGGTAGAAGATCTTCAGCACCGTGTCACATGACAGCGGCGCCCGCAGCTCTACTCGCTTCATGAAGTCCACCAGCTGACCTGAGGTGGAAGACCAGCAGTTGAGTCGCAGTAAGACACAGACCACAGTAATAAAATGTTTTTTGATCCACAATATTGAGATCTTTTAGAGCAGTGGTGCCCAACCACTGACCCGTGGACCAGTACTGGTCCAAGGGTGAATTCATGCCGGGCCGCAAAGAAATAATGTTTCCTTTTGGCCCCATCTGTCTATTACTTCCACTTGATCCATACCCATATCAACAAAAGAACTGACCAATAGAATGGCTAGGATTCTATCATCAATAATGCAACTATATTTGATTAGGAAATATTTTCTCAGAGAAGACAGAGAAGTTTTTATACCGGTCTGGTAGGAGAAAGTTATAGGCTGTGTGCACTTGAGAAATCCTTGTTGTATCCATGCACACTTAATTCCAGTAGGAGGATTTTATAGGTAGGAAAATATTTCAGAACACCTGAAATTTACTTTTATTAAGGGGTATTTGTCTGCCACAACTTCCGTGGAGCAAAAAGGTTGGGAAACACTGTTTTAGCCAAACAACTGAAAAAAGGGAAATTCAAACTCATTGAACCCGTATTTGGAAATCCTCATTAACAGCAGGTCTGCTACGACAGGCTGCCCCCGGCAGGCGCCAAGTATATGGTTCCTTTGGGAATTAAACCCAGGAGTCTCTGCTACTGACGATGGAAATGTATTTTCTGTTAAATTCACTGTGATGTGCTCCCTGAAACATGAGATTACCAAGTTACTCTCTAAGAGGAAACTTAATAAGCTCTATTTTTTCACCAGATTATTATAATAACACTATTGGTTTCTTATATATCTGTTTATATCTATGTTTTGATGCTTCAATAGTAGGATAGTAATTCTATTTAATTATTTAGTAGTAGGAATTTTTGGAGGGATGAAAATCTGAAAACACATTTTCTATGTATTTCTAAATTTACTGGAATTACTGTGGCGTTTACCTCAGTTTTGGGGGCAAACGGTGGCACATTTTGGTATTGTTTGATATTGGAAAATTAATTTAGTCAATACTTGTGAAAATTATTATCAGACATTCTTGATTAACAGTATATTTCTAGGGAGACAGAACAAATATCAAGGAAAATGTGATCTCCTTAGGAGTGAATAGAGACAGTAGTGCTGCTGCGGAACAGATTAAACTTTTTTTAATGTTAAATCTGTAATAATGATGCCAGTTGGAAACCCTATATCTGAATATTGACACCAGGGTCTTATCTAGGGTCTGTTTAATACTCATTAGTCCTTCACCAACTGAAGGGCAGAGACGGAGGACGTTGTTCTATGACCTACACCGACACACTGTGGATTCAGGTTCTACTAAAACAACGTTAGTTTGCATTTTGTTAAGCGACAGAAAAACAACTGCAGTTTCTGAATGGAAACCGCAGGAAGCAGAACAGGAAGAGGAAAGGTGTCAGACAGGAAGTGTGTCATCATCATGTTACAACAATGTTTCTACTCTGGTGGTTAAACAGCTCACATTCTGTCCTGAAAATCACATTTCAGACAATAAGAAAGTGCTTTATCTTAGGTTTAAAATTATTCTATTTTATTCAATGTTGTTTCCTATTTCTTCTCACTTTTGAAGATACATTCATCATTTCACTTTGCCGTCACTCACCACATGTGACATGTAACAAATAAAGTCTGGTCTGGTCTGTGTTCCTGTGGCCCAGTTACTTTAATCAGGTCATATTTAGCTACATGCAACTTCCTGTATTCTCCTTGATCTTGACCCAATTAATATAAACGGACTTTGGAAAAGGACTAATGTTGCAGAGTGTGTGTGTGTGAGTGTGTGTGTACCTTTACACAGCTCGGTGAGGATCAGGAACTCGGCCTGTCCAGTGTCCGATTCGTCTTTGCTGATGGAGGCAGCAGAGCTGAACTGGACCATGTTGGGATGACCAGACAGTTTTTTCTATGGGGGTTAGAGAAAATGTCAAATGGATTAGAGAGAGACAGACAGGCGGACAGACAGGTCTACAAAGTCACATCTCCCCCCTGACGTGGTTGCTGTTAGATTATTCATTGTTGACAGCAAACAACAGTAATTGTCATTGTCCAAATGTCCCTTTGCGGCGTCATCGTCAAATCAGAGACGCTCGATGAAAATCTGAAGAAAACAAAGAGTCTTTCATGAGGGTCCGAAAATAAAAATAAGTACCATGAAGCAGACTTCCTGTATGATCTCCTTGTTTTTCTCCTCTTCGTTGGACAGCAGCCTCTGGAAGACACACAAACACACAGACGTCAACACGTTACATCTCAGTGTAAAGGTTTGTCCTTCAAATCATGTGGACATGGTGGACTATGTCACTGCCTGTTCCAGAACACACTCTGATGTTCTGCATGGACTCATTTCAAGTGTAACTTGTATATGGTCACATTGCAGTACTTGTACACAATATTACTGACGTCTATCGATGTATACGAGTGTGTACTACAGGAAACTTAAGTACAGTTAAAGCTGTATGTCAGTACTTATACTCCAGGATGTATCTATGTTCTACAAACATCTTAGACGCTGAGCTTTCCTGGCTCCACTCACACCTTACTGGGTGTTTCTTAGTTCCCATTCCATTGTGTCTACAGGGGTACCCCAAGGTTCTGTGTTGGGTCCCTTTCTCTTCACCACGTATACCACCTCAATGGGTGCGGTTATACGCTGTGAAGGCTTTTGTTACTACTGCTACACTGATGATACACAATTATACTTTTCCACGAGTGTCAGCCTGTCTTCAAGACTAATCCAAGAGTGATCGCAGCTGTAACTCAATCCATCATAATATTGAAGTCAAAATTTCTCTAACCTCTTATTCATAACTTATTTTCCTTCCGGCTTGTCCCTTTCTTCAGGGGTTGTCACACAGGTCAACAATTTCCACCTCACCATGTCCTCTGTGTCCTCTCGAGCTCCAACCACCTTCATGTCCTCCCTCACTGCATCCATCAATCTCCTCTTGGTCTCCTACCTGGTAGCTCCATCTCTAGGATCATTCTTCTACCAATGTCTCCACTGTCCCTCCTCTGAAC
>JAFBJS010002824.1:0-26707 GCA_016785265.1 Paraplagusia blochii | reverse complement strand
TCTCAAACTGTCTTCTCTAGCTTTTTCTCCAAACCTTCCTGTCTGTGTTGTCCCTCTAATCACCTCATTCCTGATCCTGTCCATCCTTGTCTCTCCTAAAGAGAACCTAAGCTAACTACTCTACCTCCAGCTCTGTCTCCTGTCTTCTACCTATTTTTCCGCTTTTTTTTTCTAAACAAGGTAGTAAAAGTGTATTTCTACTCTACGTTATTGTAACTTTTCCTCAATTTTGTCGCTCGGATAAAAGCTCTGGTCAAATATTGTAGATTTACTTGTGGGGACATGAACTAATGGCTGTTGTTATGGACTATGTGACAGGTGTGTGTCTGTACCTTCAGAGCAAAGTCTCTGCCGCTGCTCATGTCCTGGGCCTCATACACAAAAGCAAATCCACCTGAGAAGAAAGAACAGGAAACATAATGTTGATGGTTGTCAGCAGATCATCTCAGTCCCCCTGACCCAGAGTCCTTCGGACCCTTTGTTCCACCGCCTCTTCTGTTTCCTCCTGTTGACGTCTGTCTGACACACATGCCTTCAACTCAAAATCCAAACTCCCATCTTTGCTGAAGTGTCATAAACATGTCTCTGGATTACATCCTGAAAGTTCATAGTTTATAACCTGATCCTGTCGCCATTTATTTATTCATTTCCTCTACATAGACTGTTCATTGACTAAGATTAGGACTAGGATTAGCTGACTCTGACATGAACAAAAATGAAACTGACTTCAGAGACGGTTGATAAGTTCAGCACCAACTAATGAGCTACTACTACTCCAGATGTTTTTAGCTGATAAACTGAGCACCACCCTGCAGGTTCAGACACATTGGTGAGATTGATATTTATGGTACAGTAACGGTGATACATGTGATCGCTGTTAACATAACATAGCAGAAAGCCATGTATACAAGTAACAGTCTGGGAAAAAAAATACTACGTATTTCCCAAATTTCTGACCACTGGCTAATATCTATCCTTAGTTAACGGAAAACCCTGTGAAGATTAGATCAACTGAAATGACCAGAGTGTTCAATAAAGACCACCTGGTGTTCAGACAGAGATAGTGCTAAAGGCAACTGGAAAAACTATGTTATAATTCTCTATAACTTCACAGGTGTGTCTGATACCAGGTCTGCTGAAGACAGGTGACTAAAGTTCCAAAATATGTAAAGCAGTGTTCCCCAATCTTTTTGCACCAAGCACCAAGGTTAATATGTCTTAAATTGTGGCAGTGTTCTGAAATATTTTCCTACCTATAAAATCTTCCTACCCGAATTAGCTGTTCATGGGCACAACAAGGATTTCTCAAGTGCACACAGCCTATAATTTTCTGCTACCACACCGGTATAAGAAGTTAGAATCTTGTATCAACGACTGCGTCATTTGAGTTTATTATAGTTGCATTATAGATGATGAAATCCTAGCCATTCTATTGTTCAGTTCTTTTGTTGATATGGATATGGATCAAGTGGAAGTAATAGCCAGATTATTTCTCTGTGGCCCGGCACCAATTCACCCACGGACTGGAACCAGTCCCCGGCCCAGTGGTTGGGGACCACAAATATAAATGGCACACGAAAAAAAATCTGCAGCCATGACTTTTATAACTGTTGAAACATGAGACATTTTACCAGAGGAAACTGTTCAAAGTGAGGAGAAGGTTAATACGGTTCCGAGTAAATCAATGACCAGGTTTTGTTTGCCGAGTGGAACCCCTTAAAAAAAAAAAAAACAACCCTCCTAGGAAGATACTTCCTTCAATCAATTCCTCATTGTTTTAGTTGCGAATGTTTCCTTAAGATCTACTTAACAGTTCTTTCATTCCTATACAATTTCGACAGCACACCTGCCCCTGAAGGCATCATATGACTGTGTGTTGTTTTGAACAAAGAAAAGAAACCTGAAAAGTTTCATTTTCCTCTCTCTGATTACTGCAGCATTCCAGAGGGAATAACAAAAATGGGTTTTTCCATCAATATTGTTACAACCAAAGATTCTACTATTTTGGTATTTGTTTGAAACACAAATACAACTGGCTTTAAGTTCTGCCTGATAAAGTTATATTTCTCCAAATGAGGTGGCCGTACCATGAAGTACAACCACTGTGATTAAAGTCCTGGTTAGACTAGACACCATCCTCCAACATTACTTCTATGTTAGCGTAACCTTTCAGGCATTCAGGACAGAAGCGTCTTCCAAATGTATGTAAATTGAAAGTAGCCATTTCATACAATTATTGCATCATTTTTCTGAGCAATGTGCTGAACTAAGCTTACACTGCAGATACATATGTGTGTGAGTCAGAATATTCCAGAAAGTTCTGACACAGAAAAAAAAACTTTCATGCTGATAAACATACTGTGCGTTTTAGTGATTTGTACCAATTGACATTATGTGAACATAATCTCTACTCTAAAGCCTCGAAATAAAATAACAGCAAAGAAAAATACTACTAGTACACCGTAACACTGATGTGTTATTGTACTCATGGATGGATTGATGGCTAGATAGGTATACAGATAGATAGGTAGACACACAGTATCTTTCAAAATATATAGCCCAAACAGCAGTACAACACTGAATAAGTACAATAAAATACAAAAACAAAACAATAGATACAAACATGGGAAGAGTTTAAAGTATGTACTCTAGGACCTGGACAGTGAACTGTGGATGTTAGTAGTAGATAGATAGGTTCATGTTAGTAGTATTAGTAGATAAGCATGTTAGCAGTAGATAGGTTCATGTTATTAGCAGTAGTAGAACAGTAAGTAATCTTTACTGCTATGTGTGGTGTTGATGAATTGTTGCAATTTCAATTATTATTAATATTATATTTCATTATGACAATTTAATTATTAACATCTATCTGTGTATACAGTACATGAGCATTGGTACTTACAGCTTTGTCCACATACATACATGTATACGCAAAAATACATATGTATTAGCATATATCCTCAGATGGTTCATACAGATGAAGGAGCGTCAGCTCTTGTAAAAACACAGGCTGCAACTTGAAAAGGAAACTGATATTGACAGAAGTCTGCTACTTTTTTTTATTATTCTTAGTTAACTTATTAAACGGTTAAGACGTTAGTGTTTTCGTTTAAATAGGGAGTAAAAAATAGTCTTAGTCATTTTTAAAACATAACTATGTGTGTATATGCTTGTATATCAGCTAACTTTATTATATGCGATTTTATAGTTGTAATAATAATATTAATAATAACATGAAGCAAATGTTATCTCGGTGTGAACACTTTAACCCCATTACTGCTGATAAAATAAAGGTTTGTCACTTCTGTTAGCCTGTTAGCTAGCTAGCACCTCCAGCCGTAAGATCCATTTCAAGAACATGTTTCCCGCCTCACCTTCAGCGATCACCCGCTTTATCCTCAGCTTCAAGTCGCCGAGTTCAACCACCTGTCCAACGAAGTCATTCTGGTCCCGACTGGCCGCTCCGGAGCCCACGGGCCCGGAGAGGAAATCCAGCGCCGACTGGAACAGAGACATGTTATTCCGCAGTGCCCGGCTTCAGACGCACGGACGCCGGCTCCAGGTGGGAGAAAGGGTCGTGGAAATCCACCCCCGAAAATGGGAAAAAATTGTTCACGAGTAGAAAACGCGTTATAAACAATTCCGATCAGGTGATATTGTCCTCTGTCGGGGGGCAAACATCCTCTTCCTGTTGCTAGGTTGACGAGGCCGCCGCCGCCACCAGAGCTGCTGACTTCCGCAAAGAGCGATGACGCAACAGACACGACGCAGTCACGTGAGACAGAAACTTTCTCGTGCCTCTATGTAAATTGCTGCGGCCACGTATTAAATCCAGATATATTATATAATATATACATTATATTATATATTTAAGTAAAAGTTTATAAATAATTTATTGTGAATAATATTATTTTCAGCCTATACGAAAGGATTTTATGTCATTTGTTGGTGGCAACTTTAATTTAATCAAACATTACAGTGATTCACATCACTGCACACAACTATACACAAACGTCAACTTTGCACCTCGGTGGCATCTTGGTGGATTCGAACCGAACCCAGTCTGGTTCCTCAACCACCAGGCCGCCACTGCACCTTTGCAAAAACCTATTGACTTAAACTGAACTGAACTTAAACTGTCATTGAACGCATCATTTTATTTCATAATAAAATACCAAAACTGTTACTACGGTGGATGATACATTAAAACGTGCATGGGTTAATAAGCCTGCATTGTGTGAGTTTCTTTTAAGTACTTCTGCGCTCTCTAGTGGAACAGAAAGCTTTCTTGCTACTGTTTAAGGAATCGTACCTGTGCATTTTACGCATCACTAGAGCAAACAAAGTGCAAGCAAAGTGGGAAGCTAGCGGGGACCGTGCCATGCGCAGTAGACCTCATTGGCAACTTGACACTTGGTGAATTCGAACCGGAACCCAGTCCGGTTCCATAACCGCTAGGCCACCACTGTCGCTTAGTTAGGTTCTTACGTTATTGTTTATTAAGTTACATCCAATTTTAGAAAACATTGCAGCATCTTGAAACCAATATTTAAAGTAAATACAGTACACTGAATGTCCAATTATGTCCTTGCTGATATTGTCCAACCATTTCAAATGAAATGTGATGCATCTGCACATCGCCCTCTGCTGGCCTCTTCTTCCTCCTCATCTTTATCTACACTATAGTTACACTACAAAACATTTGAAGGACATTTTTATCCAAAGAAGTTGAGCTTCACTCGTTCACTGTGAGCAGCAGACAATATGATACAAACCCATTATTATGAACCTGGACTAAAATATCCAACCCAAAAGAAAGGACCACAAACTCAGACGTGATGATGAGATACATCTTTACTGGTTCAAAGATCGATACAATAAGAACAAACTTTACACCAGTTCCAGATCCTTTTTCTCCTCCAGAATCCGGTGTTTGAACAGAAAAGATGTAGCACATCGTAAAATGAATACAAAACACAATAAAAAAAAAAGGATTGTGGAAATAATCCTGAAGAAAATAAAAACCCACAACTTGATTTGTTCATTTCCACAGTGGCGCCATCTGCAGGGGTGGTCAAGTCACTGACATAATGTGAGGACTACAGGGTAGTGTCAGGTGTAGACTCATAACATGTGAAGTAAGTTGATAGATTTTTTGTGATGATGTGATTTAAGTGTTGGTTGTGGCGCGGGCAGGAAGTGTCTGCCGTTCAGTTCCAGTTTTCATGCATATGGAAATATTGATTTTTTTTAAGTTGACTTCCTTTTGGTTTTCTTTGCAAATTTGCTACAATGTCAGAAAAGGCACTTTGTAAAACTGATGGTCCTCCAACGAGTCCAGAAATACACAAAACAAACAAGATGTTCGGCGACAGAACTCTTTAAAGCCTTCAATCTTGAACGGTGACTGGGATCCTAAAATCGAGGAGAAAAATCTTCATTAGTAGTTGTTCAAGTGACAAACGTTAATTTTAGAATTAAAAGGTAAAGACTAGATCGACGTACAAAGAGGACAAAAGTCTGCTGAGCTCCGTCCCGCGGCTCTAGCCTTCGATGGAAACTTCTGGAACAATGTGTCCGTTCAACGCTTTCTCCATGGACATTTCCTGAAACAACAGACAACATCACAGTGAGTGAGTGAGTCACAGTTTTACCTCCTTTGTGAAACCTAGGGATGTCCGATAATTAGCATGACGATGTTAGCATGATTACGTGATATCGCTAAGATCCTATAACATGATATCTGGGGTTTGTCAAATTTGCTGGAATCACACATAGTGTTCTGAGACTTATACATCAGTTTTGAAGGCAAACAACGCCACCTTTCGGGATCTGTCAGTTTTGGTATCGGAAAATAAAAGTGTTTGGACAATATCGGCATAATAACCGTTAATATCCGAAAAATTGTGAGTCTCTTTACCATTGAGGCCATCTGTGCCGACTCCATGGCTAGCTGCATCTGGCAGGTCATTTCACAGGTTTCTGTCTTGAGTTCTTCTGGAATCACTGACTCCAAACGTGAATCCTCCTGAGGAACCACAGACATGAGGGTTAGGGTTAGCAGAGACACAGACACCGCCTTATACAGACACCATGTTTTCAACAGTTAGTTAGGTATTGTTTACAAGAAAAACTACGAATACTAAAAAATGACGCACAGTGCTGCCACCCTGAGGAGAAACATATCTGGTTATTTCGTGATAATTCTATAATTTATTCAAAACTGAAACAAAAATAAAATAAAATAAACAATTATATCATCAAATTATTAGCAAAGTTCTTGTTCTGTCATTAGCGCCCAGTAGAGCTCAAACTTTGTGTAGATCGGAGCTCTTTTGTGACCCCTATGGGTCATTAGAGGTACTACATTGTGAGATTGTGTCGTTTGACAAATTGCAGTTACTTCTAAAAAATTTTAATTATTATAGAGTAAAATAATAGTATTTTTTGCAGATGTCAGTGAAGGCCTCACCTGCTGTGTAACAACAGCTGAGTCAATAGTTTCCACCACGGTGTTGGGGGTTGTGTCCAGTGGGGCGGGGACCTGAAGAGGACACGTGTCATTAAATACTGGTATTTATGTGATAATGAAGTCAATATACTAATGTATATGTATTTAATTCAATATAATAATTCAGTATAACTACCTCAGGTGTGACCTCCTCCACTTCAGGCACAATAGCTACCTCTAGTGTAACTTCAGGGACACTGCATGACTGTGGGAAACAGTGAAGATGTGTTAAACATCTGGTAATCGACAAATGCAACATAAATACAATTAAAAAATATATATTTTTGGTTGTTTGGGTTTGAAAGTACCTCTGTAGTTGTCACCTCAGCCACCACTTCAACCTCGGCTTCAACCTTTTTCTCCTCTTCGACGGGAGCTGGGATGATCACGACATCTTCTGTCTTCTCCTCCACAACTGTTTCTGTTGCCTGCTCTGCCTCTGGCGCCACCTGGAGGGCTGGTTCTTCCATTACAGGTTCTTCAGTGACTTTAGTCACAGTCATTTCTTCTGTGTTCTCAACCTCATGCTCCACCTTCTTCTCCACCTCGGAGACCATGTCCTGCACCGGCATTGGCTCCGCCTCCATTTTAGCCTCTGGCTCAGAGACATCGTGCGTCTAGACATGGAGAGTCAACGGGTTAACCAACCGTGCAACGTGCAGTAAGAGAAATTCTCAAAGCAAACTCTAGGGGGTGCAGTGCATTTTGTTTTCTTGTTGACAGGAAACTCATTCAGAACGTGTTGAGAACAATAACAAAGAGCGACCTGTGAGGCTCAACACTTCCTGCTGTGAACGTCTGTGTCACCTTCACTTCCAGCTGCCGTGAACTCGTAAAACACAAGGAAAACTCTGAGCTGCTCTTGTTCTGCTGTTGCCTCGTTTCCATTACGTTAATGATGTGTTTGTGTGACCTATGAGCCAATCCAGCCCATAAACCGAGGCACTAATTCGGAAGTGAATGAATCCCATTGTTTCTTTTGTTAAAGGGTTAAATATTACACCAGAGTAAAACAATGACTTCAGTCTGCAGAGGAACCAGAACCAGACATCAGGAGTGGCTGATAAGTATATGAAGATGGTGCATGATGCATTTTTAGAGATATTAGACAATGATGAAGAGTGCAGCCTGAGTGGCAGATGGGTTTGGGGAAAATCTGTTGCCAATTTTGGACCTACACAAAAATAGTTATATATTGGACATCCACAGCCCCAATCCAAAAAAGTAAAATAAACTGGAAAAAAAACATTAAGTAAATAATGTCTGTTTTTTAGGTTTTAGGATCTAAATCCCCCAGTGGTGAGTCAAGGGAATGACAACTCTTTGTGTTTGATTTGTGAATCGTATTACTTGACATTGACACTACTGCAGTGTTTGTTCTACCTGGGTCTCAATAGGTTCCACCACCGTCTCAACCACAGCAGGAAGTTCTTCCACCGTCTCAGCTGAAGGTGTCACCTGTAATGATATGTTTCATTACAAAAGGGAAAACCAGCAAAAACTCCTCAATAACACAGTCAGTCAGAATGAAGAAATGCTGCTGAAAAATGTCTACTAGTCCAGGTAGGAGCAAACTATGGCTAGGGGGCCAAATAGAGCCCATTTGGCTTTTTAATCCATGCAGCAACCTCATTTCCCCAAAAGATGGTGTAAAAAAGCCAATTAAGAATAATTAAAAATGTAACCCCAAATAAATAATTATCTTAATAATTATCTAATTTATTAAAATTGACTTGTCAGTTCAAAAATTAATCTTATCAATCTCTTTCTCAACATTTACCAGTAACACTGGCTTTTTTCATTGGTGTTCCTGTCTTGACTTGTACTAAACCTCTCTGGCAGCCAGAGGGAGCAGAACATAAATATTGTAACTCTTAATGGTCTGATCTTAAATTATTCAACGTCTCTGCTGTCAGGATTTGATCGTGTTCTGCACGTCTGAACACGGATCACGCCTCACAACTTGCAAAAAAAAAAGCCCAGAATAAGAACTGTGACATAACAGCGCAGGGGCCCAGCGTCACAGAACAGCAGCTCCTCACTGAGAGGCGAGGCATCGAGTCCTGCATTTGAACAAAGGCCAAAGTAAACACTGTGCTACAGAGGAGAGGGGATAAATATATAACACGGCCGTATGTATGGAGGCACATATGGGGAAGAGCCCCCAGGGGCAGGGGGGTGCGGGGGGTATCACGGTAAAGCCATAGGCTTCACTGTATATGTGCAGCGGAGCACATGGTGTGGCTTCCTACAGTAGACACGCCCCCCTCCGGGGCAGCAGCAGAACATAGTGTTCTATAGGAACATTTACAGTTCCACATCCAGCAAAAAGTAGAGTTGACTTTTTACGAACACGCAGTCGAACAGAAGACACGTGTCAAATGTCAGAGCTCAAACGAAGCGTGAAATGCATTTTTATTCTGTACAAAGAAGTAAATTAGTCATTTTCTAGTTAAAAGTTAAAAAAAAAGTTTTTTCGACATCGTTTCTGTTTTTAAAATAACTCCAACACAAAAATTACACTTTAAAATGCCATAAAATAATACTGTGTTTGGTTCCGACACAAACAAACTTATTCATTAATTCCAATAATAATATTTTTATGTTTTATTTCATTTTTATGTTTTATATAAAAATAACTCTCCAACTCTCCAGAATCCTTTTTTAAAGATAGATTTATGGCTTGCGAATACAGCGGTAAAATCAATGAATAAAGTCTTATTTACAAAGTAATAACTAACTTACGAAGCGGCCACAGATCAGGACTTTAACGTCATGATCAGAGACAATAATAAGAGTCGACAGTGGACATATGGTCAGAGACGGGAGGGTGAGGAAGGGGAGAGAGGGGAGTGTGGAAGGTTGGTACAAAATGTTCAGCAGTGTTGCTCCAGCAGCGTGTTGCTCTAGGCCTCTCCTGGACTAAAGCTGGATTTGTACTCACCTGGTCCTGCGTAAAACCGACCTCTGGTGCCACCTGTTTCTGGCTCCAAAGCCAACTAAAAACCTGGCCCATGTTTGCACTACGCTACTGTACGAGGAAACACCTGGAGCCTTAACCTGAGCCCTGCGGCCGAGAGCGATTGGAACAATCACCAAAAGAAAGTTGATTAAAAAGTTCAGAAAATAAAAAAGCAGATAGAAGTGCAGCTGAGACTAAAAGAACATTTCTGCAGAGGAGTCCGGGTCCAGACAGACGAGGAGGAGAAACGGGAGGCAGGGAAGGAGGGACGTTGGGAGTGTACAAGCGGTACATGTGTCCTATAGATACGTACGTCCCAGCAGGCCATATTTGGACCAGTGTGTTGACGTTACTGTCCACAAACAGTCAAGTCAACAACAGACATGAGGAGTAAACAAAAATCTTTTATAATATTGATATTTTCATTCTTAGGGGAAATATGTTAGATATAAACGTATATTATTTCTGATCAAATATACCCAGGGTTTGATATATTGACTTTGACCAGCGCCACTCCTCCAGGGACACACCTTGTTGTCAAACTGGGCCTAAAAATGTGACTACATATTTCAGGGTGTCTGCATTACGTGCAAACGGAGAGGTAGAACAAGACGTTCTGTTCCGACCAAAGGACAAAACCACACAAAGAAAAATCACTGTATTCAAGGCAAATAATAGAAATCACTGTGTTACTGGTGAAGGAACCAGTAGTTCATCTCATCTCATCAATTGTTAAACAAAGGAACTTCATAGAATATTCTTCAGCAACATACAAGTCCTACTTTTTTCAGACAAACCTCAGGACAGACTAAAAACTTTGGTATTTCTTGCGGTCCAAAAAACTGGTTGTACACCAGTAGTAAATCTTTGTCTAAAAGTCTGGGGCTTTTTGTTTCGCTGATGTCAGCTGAGATCTTCCATCTGCAAAAAGGAACAAAATGTTCTCCAGCTCTTGATTCAGCCTCTCCACCTTCACCTCCCCTTTTCCTACCACCTCCCCCAGCCACCCCAACCTGCAAGAAGTCACAACACCAGGAGCCTTTGCTCCTCCTTCTTGACAAACTCATTACCGTCCTACTACCACTGATACTCTGAAGTACTCCAGACTACTTCATGTAATGAAACTGTTGAATAACAGTGGCCCACTGGGAGAAGACTGAAATCGACCAATCACAACGCTCTTTATCTTCATAAAGAACCAACAAATCAAACCTTCACAGAATCCAGGAAGCCAATGTCATGAAGTAGAACACTCTAGAACTTGTGTTCTACCAAATAAGAAATAATACTGAACATAGAATTCTCCTACCTCTGGAACGACGGGCTCCTGCACTTCATCGGCTGGGACTACAGAGGGCGCCACTGATACTGCTGGTGTTTCCTCAACGACTGCTGGTGTTTCCTCAACGACTGCTGGTGTTTCTTCAACGACTACTGGTGTTTCTTCAACGACTGCTGGTGTTTCTTCAACGACTGCTGGTGTTTCTTCAACAACTACTGGTGTTTCTTCAACAACTACTGGTGTTTCTTCAACGACTACTGGTGTTTCTTCTGCGACTACTGGTGTTTCCTCAACGACTGCTGGTGTTTCTTCAACGACTACTGGTGTTTCTTCAACGACTACTGGTGTTTCTTCAACGACTGCTGGTGTTTCTTCAACGACTACTGGTGTTTCTGCTTCGATCACTGTTGTTTCTTCAGTTGCTACTTCAGGTGCTGGAGCAACTTCAGTGACGACGGGCACTTCTTCAGTGACCACTGGGGTTTCCTTGCTGATCTCTGGCACTTCCTTCGTCTCTACTACCGTTGGTTTTGGTTCCTCTTTGCAGATTTCCACAACAGGAATGGTCTCTGCGATCGTCTTTGGAGCAGGTGCTGGTTCTGGAGCTTTAGCTGCTTTCTTTGCTGTCTTTGTAGAGGGCGCATTAACTGCGACACCTGGGCTGGCCTTGACTGGGGGGTTGGCCAGGTGCTGCTCTTCCAGGAGTCTCCTTTGGGCTTGCTGCAAGATAGAAGACACAAGAAGATCTGGATCAGAATGGTCTTATTAAGTTGTAGGAGTAAGACGTAGAGGGAGGTCCATAGCTAGTCTATGTACCCTCAGTTTTACTGGCAGTAGGATTGGCAGTATTCAGTGGGGGTCCAGTGACTGGACAAATCACTGGGTCAAAAGAGGAAAGCGATTGTTTTACGGCTCTGAATGTCACTGACGTCTACAACAGACTCAGTCGGTTTTTGTTTTCAATTTGTGCTTCCATGTAGCAGGAATACTGAGCATGCCATTCCGGCCAGGTCCAACATGTTTTTCAACCCTGGATAAAACCCCACTGGGCGTTGTTTTAGGGGTAGAAAGAGCTGCAGGGAGGGGCAGAGGCACCGACAGTGGGAGTGGGAGGGGTGGCAGCAAAGCTACTTGTATAATGGGAACTGACTGTCTGAATCAAAGCCTTTCTGACAGGTCTGGTGAAGCAGGAATGGAAAGCATGAATGTCAGCACTGATGGACGCTGGGCACTGGACAAACATCACATATAGACCAGGTTACAATGAGGAGACATGCACTCCTCGAACCAGGGGGTTGAGGGGAGGGTAAAGGAGTGGTTTACTATAAAATCTTAATGAAATAGAGATGCTATGACCCATTGGTGTGCTCGTCGAGGGTTCCATTCCTGGGAGAGAGAGGATTTGTGTGGACAAATATAGGGACAAAACAACCAACCATCACTCTGCTGTTGGGGGAGGGCAGGGGGAGTCAAAATACCTCACTAACAGATTGACTAATAAAAAACCTGGGCAAGATCACATCCCAGTTGGGGGCGTTGTTGCGGTGCAGTGGAATGGATGGATGTCAATGAAGCAGCTATTGGGACTAACTAGGGACCAGAGACCACATGTTGATACTCATTGCAAATACAAAGGCAAAGCATGAAACGCAGGGGACTAGGGGGCGCTGGTGCATCTAATTATCAGATTGAATTCTAATGTTAATTAACTAGTAGCGCTTTAACCTCTGGGGTTCACATCCTGGGCAAGATCAAACCCCATATAAAGAGGTTGGCGCCCTCTAGTGGACTGACCACTTAAGATAAATGGATGGACGCTTATTAAAAAAATATGCAGACCAACTTGGGGCCACAAACCTCATGTTGATACTGCATCTGGATTTTAATGGTAATGAAATAGCTCTGCTCGGGACACGTGGGACCACGGACCTTATGTTAATCCTCACACCAGGGCCAAAAATAAGTTCTTGTCCTGCAACATTTTCAGGATTTTTCTATTCCTGTTCTCCCATATCTGAGGAAGGAGGAACTGGAGATATCAGGGACAACTGGAGACATCAGTTTTATCTCAAGTGTCTCCAGCAAATGCGGAGACAATCACACCCCCACCCTCCGCTCCCCCTCCCCCAGTACTCACCCTGCAGCAGCTCGAGTATGGGGGGAGTACTTGCAGCAAAAGGCAAGACATTCCTCCAGTCAACACATTACCAAATACAGTTGTTGAGAGTCTGTCTGGACAGACTGTCGCTGAGGGGGAGGACGGGAGAGGAGCGGGGACTCGAATTCATTCTGGATGGATACAGACTGTGGGAGGCCGGGTGGGGGTTGGGTTGGGGTCAGTATACAGTAGATGTTAAAATGATGACCGTGAGTGGAAATAGCGGAAGACAAATGTCCTCTGAGAACGTGACGCCTGTGTGTTAACTTTTTTCAATCATTACAGACTGTCCCGACCCCCCACCCCCACCCCTCTCCCTCTCTGCCACACCCACCCCTCTCTAGGCACTCAATGTTCAGAAAGACTCGGTACCAACAGAACCATGAGGAGCAGAAACCCACAGTATGGACTTGATCAGGTCTCTGCAGTCGCCAATTCAACAGATTTTACTTTTGGGGGAGGGAGTAGGAATATTTCTTTGAAGGACAGACTGTGGGACAGCATCAGAGTCTCGCTGCATGGAATCACTTTGTCCCACAGAGTCAAAACTGGAGACAAACTCTCAGACTATATATTGAAAAGATTATTAGATTTTAATAACTTTTTTGGACTTTTTCAAAGGTATTTTAGTTCATTCTTTATCACTGAAAAAGTCCTCTACTCCTATTTGTACAATATGTACTTTTTATCATAGTTTTACTGTACTACTGTACTGTAGT
The DNA here is from genome assembly GCA_016785265.1 of Paraplagusia blochii. Taxonomy (NCBI): domain Eukaryota; kingdom Metazoa; phylum Chordata; class Actinopteri; order Pleuronectiformes; family Cynoglossidae; genus Paraplagusia; species Paraplagusia blochii. The sequence goes on along the minus strand of JAFBJS010002824.1, from coordinate 13,075 downwards.
TTTACTCTCTCATAAGTTATGCTCGTAGGATTCTTTTCAGTATTATGTTAATCTTGAAAAACGTTTTAAAACTCAGCAATAACAATGAAATTTAAAGTTAATATTTTCCACTCACCACCCTCTTCATGCGGCGCTTGTTCTTCTTCCTGTTGCTGGGCATCTTGGTGTCTTCTCCTGGACCGACGACAAAGGCTGAGAGAATGAGAGGAGCAGAGAGAGCGAGTGTCGGGCGCTGATGTTTATAAAGGCCCCCCGGGTCTGTGTTACCTTTGCCGGGAACCTATGGGAGGAGTGGGATGGGAGGTTTGCTGAGAGAAAGGGGCAGGTACCTAATGGACGGGGGTTGGATGGGTCTGCACCAGTGCACATGCATCACACACTCGTTATAGTCCCTTCATCCAGTGTGTACTGTATGTAGGGTTGTTATGTAACGTCCCACAGCCACAGTGTGCAAGCCTGGCCCCACTGCCCCCCCCCCCCACCCCCCGACCCACCCCTCACTTCAGAACGTGCACACATGGCAACATGTTCCTGGACTTGTTCTTTCCTTTTTTTCCCCTCTCTGTGTCATTTGGTTTGTACCATGTGTCCAGTCTTTCTGGTCTATTTCTAATGCAAAGTTGACGAAACTCTTTAAGGAAAAATGTTGAAGGTTCAACTGGGTTTATTTGCAGCATTTCTGGAAAAACAAGAATATGTTATGGAACATGATTCTAAAGGTAAACACAAGTTAAAACAGGTTTAACCTTCAGATCAGACCACATTTGGTAAAAACCTTCGACGCCTTTCAACATTTCAGCTTTGTTGACCAACACAATTGACTCAGACTCCCTGAAAATGAAATATTTGTGTAAATAAAGATGTCTGTTTAAAACATATATGTGCAGCTAGCACCACCCAAATCACACCGCTCCTCATGTCAGCCTTCCTGTGCGTGGAGAACCCCCTGGAAGTTATGTGGGTCGGGATCGCAGCCTCTCAGTGGCAGCTGGTGGAATCGAACCCGAAGCCTTGACATAAAAGACACAAATGTGCTTCCTTAACCACTGAGCCACCACTGCTCACAAACAATGTGTATAATTTATATTTATTTTTGTTTATTGTTGACAAGATCGACCAACAAAACTGAAGTCACAGTTTCAGTTTTTCAGTTGTATCAAAGTCAACTAATGACAGAGATTTTGTCCAAAAAATATATCAAAAAACGCTACATCATCCAAATAACATCTAGCCCAGGCATGGGCAAACTAAGGCCCGGGGGCCAGATGTGGCCGACTGAGCTTTGTAATCCGGCCGCCAAACAAAACCAGTTGCCTTGGATTGACGAGTTTGCTGAGTGTAATGTACTGTGATTATGCATCTGCCATTGTTTTCCATCTAGATTCTCACTATAAAAACACTAAAAGGGTTTTGGACTCAATGCACTACTTTACATGTCAGTTATCTTGGCCCACAGTCCAGTTTAAGGACCAACTGTGGCCCGCGAACCAAAATGTTGATCTAACCCACCCCTGATCTAATCATTCTTCATTAACACTCAGTAGAGCTCTATCAGGGTCAGAAAACCTTTTTCCACCAAAGTAGGAGATAAAAAACCTATAGTTGAAGGTTGAAGAACTGGAAATTGAGTTTTTTCATCCCCCCACAAATAGTCAGAACTGAGGAAGATCAGAGGTGGGGGTTTGAGACGCAATCATTTACCCCCCACCCACCAAGCCCTGTTAAGAACAATACCCCAAAGATTCCACCCCCAACAAGAGGTTTCGCAAATCAAAGAGTCCCTTGATCAAAACCACTCAGACAATTAACGACCCATCAATGAACGTCTCGGTCCTTGGTCCTCAAAGAGTGATTGGTAGCCGTGAAGTCCAAGTCCAAGAATAAACTATTTCTAAAAGATGACGGGGTTCCCTGGTAGTTACTCATACCCACACATTTTTTGCTTGTATAGCGTCTGCTTGGTTTCCCCAATGAGGTCCGCATACCCCTCACTACACTGAATGGCATAAACCACATTGTCCAGCTTTTGTCTTTGGGACTAACCAGTTTCTGTCTCAGGCTGTTGATCAGATCTGATGCTGATTATCACAACAATGATTGGTATCACACCAGGTATAGAGGTAACCCCCAGGTCCACCCAACAGGGGGGACCTGAAACACCACTTTCCCCTCCCCACTGGAGAAGCCTCTTGGATGTGAGGTGAAAGGTTCTCCAAAAAACTGGATGGAAACATGATTTTTCACCCTGGACACAATGAGAAAACGTGAAAAATTGAGATAATTTAGATTATCTCAGCGAGAGACGTCCATTTACTACACCCTGTTACATTTCTTGAAAGAAAATTTTGGACAAAACTCATGACGTCTCACTGCCAGATAACTGTTCTTAACAGCATCGCTAAAACCATGAGATCTATGGAGCAGAGGCCACAATAAACTATTTCTAAAAGATGACGGGGTTCCCTGGTAGCTACTCACACCCACATTTTCTCTTTATTCAAAAAAATTTGGTCTCTACGTGTGGACCAGATTGGACGGTTCAGCGGGCTGGATTCGGTCCACGAGCCACCCTTTGATACAAACTAAACGTGTGTTATTTTTGTGCCCGGGTCCAGCGGTCCAGAAATCCCCAGGGAGTGTAGAACAGACCCAGGTTTATCTGAGTGAAGTTGTATCAGCTGGTCAGAGAGGACGGTTGTCTTTAAATAGACATGGACTTCACATGGACTGACCACAGAGACACAGACTGAGGGGGGGGGGTCAACACACCACCCCCGGCCCCCCAGGGTTGACCTCCTATGGTGACCACACTGTTCTAACAAAGCAAACACAGGAGCAGTGGTTGAGGGGGTAGACTTGACTCTGCAAGGTTTCAGGTTCTAATCCCAACAATTGCCAGGTTGCCACTGAGCAGCTCTCAGCACATAACAATCAGTGGCTCCACTCATCCATCTTCATCCTCTTATCTGTTACCAGGTCTCGGGGGCAGCAAACTCCAAAAGTGCCTCCCAAATCACACTGCACCACAGTGTGAATCCTCCTGTGGTTGGAGAAACCAGGTGCAAACACGACAACTGTTTTTATTCAAACAAAAGTACGAAAGCAAAATAAACAAACAAAGTTTAAGTTTACAAAACAGTCAATTACCATCTGAATGCTGAAGCATGTTGTGTCTGTGACCCACTCAAAACTGGTCCACGATCCACCAGTTGAGAATCCCTAGCATGGAGCACCCATCACTATAATACTACACCTACTACATCTACTACTAAATACTACTAAATCCTGTCTCTATGAAATATTAGCAATAAAACTGAGGTAAATAACAATATTTAACAATGAAAAACTAAACTAAAATAAACAAATTTAAAATGTTTGATTTTCACTATGGTTTGGAACAAATATGTTCTTACTAGATGTTTGTAAAAGAACCTGTAGTCATGTGTGTACTGCCTTTGATAGTACAGTAAATATTTGTATGTCTGACCAAGGAGGGTAAAAGTATACTGAAAGTTAGTCAAATATATATATGTATATATATTTGTTTCTGTTGCTTGGAGGTGTCAGTGAATGTCCATGTTGTCCAGTGGTGACTGATGGGTCACAGAGGTGGCAGTGATGGAGGACAGACGGAGATAAGAGCTGAGGGAAAGACTCACTGAGGGTGTCATTACAGAGTGACAGACAGGGGGCACTGTCCTGTCTATTTATATCACTGATGAGATAAAGAAATGGAATAGAAAGCTGGGTCATAGTCTATTAGTCCATCTACTCTGTAAACACTTCCCAAGTCTGACCCATGAGGTGGCGGTCAGGAATGAGGTGATTAGAGGGACAGCACAGACAGGAAGGTTTGGAGAAAAAGCTAGAGAAGACAGATTGAGATGGTTTGGACATGTTCAGAAGACGGACAGTGGTTACATTGGTAGAAGAATTATCCTAGAGATGGAGCTACCAGTTAGGAGACAAAGAGGAGATTGATGACTATTTTGTGTCCCTTGACGCGCCTCATGATCTGAGAAATATGGACCACAAAAAAGGTCCCCACAAGTATAGCTTCATCTAACTCTAATCTAACCCCCGGATTAAGTGAAGATGTGACTAGTTCCCCATGAAAGACCAAGTTTCTCCATAAAAGTAATTTGAAAAAATGTCCCCAGAAGAGCAGATATTCAAGAAACATATGTATATTTCTTGAATATCTGCTCTTCTTGGGACATTTTTTTTGCCTCAACCTCACCTCAACACTTCCCTCATCTGGACATTTTTGGTTCTGCATTCAATAACTATGTTACTGATAAGCCACAAAGATCTAGTTCAGTCAGTCTTTGTCTTTTCTTTGTTCCTTTCATAGCATTGTTCACTACTGTTCATTTACATGTGAGGACTACAGAATGTAGGTACAGTGGTGTCCTGTAGAGGGCAGTAGTCAAATAGCAGCGGTCACTGCTGCTGCCTCATAGCTGGATGGTCAAGAGTTTGAGTCCTGAATATACAGCTGTGTCAGACATATATTTTTTATGTATGTATATTTAATATTAACCCTTTGATGGTTGCAACGTGAAATCAAAAAGTGTAAAAGGCAACAGGTGGTATGTGGGGTCTATTCAAGTTGCCCCCTGGTGGGCAAAGGGCAACTTTCATGCACATGTGGTTTGCAGATTTTCTTCTAACGTTCATGTAACTTAAGAAAGAGATTCATGTGCAGCTAGGGCTAAAACTTGGTGTTGATTAAAACCAGAGAACGTTACTGACAGATTCATTGACGACCGATGTGTAACTTTAGCTGCGACTTTTACGTCCGAGTGTTTTACGACTTCAGGAGACGAGTTTTACACTTTACACATTCCTTCAGTGTGTCCGTGCGTAGCCACGGAGCCTATACTGTTATCAGACACCCTGTGTGTGGGGATCACATCTCATAACCCCATCAACCTATGCTAACAAATCAGCGTTAATTTCCTTATATTTCTTTCAATATTCTCCAACAGATGTTGGCAAACTAAGGCCCGGGGATGAGATGTGGCTTGTTTAACTTTGTAAGCCGGCCCGCAAACTCCAAATTATACAAATATTATGATATATATTGTAATTATACTCCTGCCTTTACCCTGCAATGTCTGTTTTCTCCTATAGATGGGGTAAAAAAAACTAAAAGCATTTGCAACTTTACTCTTCTGCATCACTTTTAGTTGCCATTTATCTCATTTAAAAAAACTGCTACATCTATCTGCTTCTAAATCGGCCCCTTTGTCCAATTTTTGGACCAAATGTGGCCCACGAGCCATACATTTGCCCATGTTTGGTCTACCAATTTACTGGTTCAAAGCATTCTGTGATTCTGCAAGGCCAAGGTCCTACATTCCGCCCCCTGCTGGCCAGCAGTACTAGAACATTTTCCCATGACTATACAGTTTATAGTAAATATCGCCGGTAAAAGTAAAAATTTTATCGCATAAAACCCACAAAACAGAATAAAGCCTAGTGGCAGGAATGTGAATTACAACAACAGCATGATGTGAGTTGACATTAAAAGCACAATTTTCTTATTTACTTGCCAAGACTCCATGGCCTCTGTGATGGAGGCTCTGATGGAGAACTTTGATTCAACAAAATAACGTTGTTATGTTAAAATAAAAAATTCAACAGATACATTTAACAAACACCTTGGAGAAAAATGTTGTTTTTTTTTTATTCCAATACTGCAGTAGAGATCAATGATCAAGGTCCGGAGGCAGATCTGTATTTACAATTTATATTTTTACAATCAATATATGTACATATTTATATGGCTCGGAATTACAACTTTACAACTAATGTGTTAAAGTTCCGCGGCCCTGAGGGCCCCCTAATATATATATATATTAATATAAATGTACTGTATATATACATATATGTTTATGTATAAAGTACTTTGTTATTTTGCATTTACAACACACTGATTTATATTAAATTTAAACATGTGCAAACTATACTGAAGAATCTGCATCACTGCCGTCCCACTACGAGACGATCCCTGGTTACTGTCCTGATACTTGGAGTGACGTATCATTAATACTTTATCTTCAGGTTTGTTTTTTCTAGTTTTATCAGTAGTTTGGTCCAATGTTTCTGGAGAATAAAGTGAAAAACACTGAGGAAATGGAGTTACTTTAGATAAATTAGCAACAAACTTTGCCCACTTGGCATATTTTAACGGACACTGTAGGGGCTGTGAGCCTTGGGTTGAGTACCTCCTATTAAAGCCAGACGGTTCTATATATTTATTTACGTGCTCAGTCTGGTCTGTCAGTTCTACCACGTTGCTCCCAGTTGCTGACTTGGGAAAAATCAGAGGTAAATTGTTGGGGGTTCAAACAAACGATCGATGGTGAGATGAGACGTGAGACGACCATAAGGTGAGTCACGTGACTTGGCCAAAAATCAGGCCAGATTCAGTTGCACGACTGAAAAATCACAGCAAAATCCCACAGGGATCGCTGAGCTTAAGACGAGGCTGAAATTGCACGGTGTCTTCCTGGAGTGGCATAACAACAAATCTAAACTAGGGATGTCCAACAACATCTGTCTGTCTTTTCATCAGTCGGATATCAGCGTTTTTATGTACCGCATTTTCACGACCATAGGGGGCACCGTACTAAAAGGCACAGTCTCAGTTCTGTGTCATTACTATATTTAACACACATAAGGGACACCTGATCATAGGGCGCCGGACACCTACACTTCCCCCTTTAAAGTTCTCATGGTGTCCTCTACCACGTCCGCCTTACAACAACACACACAAGCATACAAGTGTGCATATTTAAAAAAAGAGCGAGAGCAAAACAACGCCCACACTTCTTCCTTTAACGTTCTCATGGTGTCCTCTATTATGTCCACCTTACAACAACTACACACACAGGGCGCACTGCACATTTTGACTGACTTTTACGTGCGCCTTATAGTCATGAAAATACCGTAATATTAGCTTTTACTCCGATAAAGGAAATATCACAAAGTCTGGATTGGATCAAACAGCTGTAGATATGAGACATCCCTAAACCCAAACCTTTGGTCCAGTGTTAGTGGGGAGAAGGACAAGGAGCGTGGACAGTTGGTCTGTCTCTGGTTCTGTGCAAAAACGTCCCGTTGACGCTGCCAGTTTTCTGCAGCAGTTTAGAATAAAGAACACAGGCGGCGAAAGTTTCCTGTAAAACATCGTAAACTCCTGGTAAACGTAGTGATTCAGTGCAATAACAATTAAGACAGTGTCCACGTCCAGCACAGGCTCAGTGCGTCTCTGACTGATGCGGCGCCGCAGCCGCGTCTGCTGTGGCTGCAGCGGCTGCGGCTGCTGGATAAACAGGGACGTTGTGTTCAGTGTAGGCCGGCGGGAGATCTTCAGGTTTACATCCCAGCTGGAAGTCACAGAAGACAAACCACAAGGTAAGACACGAGTTGAGACACTGATGTCATGGATAACTTCAACATTACGGAGGCTCCACCTCGTTGTAGGAAGGTGGGGGTCCAGAGAAGGCGGAGTTGTACTGTGGAGGTGTGAAGGTCTCCTGGCTGTACCGGGGACCGCTGGCCTCCTCGATGTCCGCCTGCGACAGGCTGCGTGGGAAGGGGATGAAGTAAATAGGAGGTCGACGTCCGTCCACTTCGCTGCGTCTCATCACCTCTCGTTCGATCTCCTCCTGTCGCAGGCGGCTGCACGCCCGACAGAAGGTGGTGCAGAACATGATGGAGAGGCCGAAGCCCAGGACACCCAGGAAGATCCTGAGAGACAAGGAGACAGGACAAGAAGTGGAATTAAAGGACGGAGGGGAGGGTTGACAGACAGACAGGCAGACACAAAGACAGATAGACAGACAGACGGACAGAGAGACAGAAAGACAGATGGAGAGACAGACAGACTGACACATAGATAGAGATAGACAGAGAAAGAAAGAGACAGACGCATGGACTGAAAGACAGACAGACGGACAGAGAGACAGATTGACAAACACATAGACAGATAGATAGATAGACAAACAGACAGACACGTAAACTGCTAGACAGAGAGAAAGAGACAGACAGTGAGACAGACAGACAGACAGACAGGCACATAAACTGAAAGGGAGATGGACAGACAGACAGATAGACAGAGGGACACAAAGACTGATAGAGACATAGACAGACAGACAGACAGAAAGACGCATAGACAGATAGACAGGCAGACAGACGGACGGATTGATAGATGGACAGATGGACAAACACATAGATAGATAGACAGACAGAGACGTAGACAAATCGACAGACAGACAGACAGACAGGCACATAGACCGAAAGAGAGATGGACAGACAGGCAGAGGGACAGATGGAAAAACACATAGACAGACAAGACACATAGACTGAAAAATAGATGGACAGACAGTCAGACAGACAGAAAGACGGACAGAAGGACGGCTACGCATACGGACAGACAGATCATTATTTTTGGGGGATAAAAATGTCTTACTCTAAAAAAGGAATGGATCCGAACGGCGACATCACTGTGTATCTGTCAGTGAACCAGGATTAGAGAAACAACCAGGAACCTGGAGGAGAAGGAAGGAAATATATTAAAAAATATATATATATATAACCACAGTAATTCTCTTCAGGTTATTTCTCCTCCTGCTCTGCACTCTTACCAAGGACAACAGTGTCATCAGCAAACATCATAGCCATGGAGCCACCACGGTAACAAAGAGGAGCCCAGAGAACCCATCTATCACTCTGACTGCACTGCACTTGGAATCTGAGACTCTGTGCCAGTAAATGCACCATTGTACCAGAGTCCATACCTGTCATATCATGTGAATATTTTTATTTTATTTTATTTTATTAAGACTCTTTGACTTGAAGAGATATTTTTTTAAAATTCTCCGATAAGAATTTTTCCTGACATATTCCGTTCCCGGTGTCCAGCCCCATGCGGTGACTCTTTCTGAAGAAAATACTTTGAACTAAGAGTCATAAACATCAGGTACTTTGTCTGTGTCCTACAGTTACCTCACAGTTTACAGACAGTTGACTGTAAAACACACTGTGAACTCAAGGTCCCCGCATCAAACATTAACACGTTTTTAGTGTTTTTGTTACAATAAGAAACACGTTTAAGCTAAAGTTAGTGAAGTTAGTGAAAGAAGGTGCAGCTCAGTTTTTATAACAGTTGTATTGATCTGAATGCATTATAACTCACTGGTCTGTCAATATATTTCCCTGAATGACGACGCACTTTCAGGCGTTTCTGCACCGTCGGACCTGGACTGTCTTCACTGTGGATGGGGACACACTAACGTCTTCCTTAAGTCCAATTACCCTCAACATCAGGCATAAAAAAACATACTTTAATTGAAGTATGTTTTTCATGAAAAACATTGGATTTCCATTATTATTCATTATCTCACCAATGTTACATAACTGCTCTAAAATCCCTAGGCTAGCTCACGCTGAATAAGCTAGGGATGCCCGATATTAGCTTGTGCTGATTTTGTCCAAATCCCAAACATGGTGTTACGGGATTTTCAATAAAAGAGGAAAAAAACTATATGTATCTTATCAATATCACGTTATGATGCTAATATCGGGCCGATTATATTGTTCGGCAAATATTATTAGAGATCCCTAACATAAACACCAACATCTGGCTGAACACATCTGTCACTCTGGCGGCACACTTTAGCATCACCTAACAGTTCTCATAAGTGTCCTGCACCACCCTCATATACTTATCAGCCACTCCTGAACTTACATGCCGTAGTATCACCAGTTCCTTCATCTGATATGTTCTCCTGAGTTCAACAAAGACACAGTGTCCACAGCTCAGCTTGAGGACAAAGTGTATATGAAGAAGTTCTGGACGCTGATCTGAACTTCTTATCGTTATATGACTCATAAACCGCTACATTTACCTGTGTCACAAATCACTTTATTGTGGCTCCTTCCAGTTCTATGGCTCACTGAGTTATTGTGAAATGTTTCTGTTGGTACTAATTCTTTTGTGATGACTAATGTTACACATGTTTGGAATCTGTGGGCTGCGACCCTTCAAGAGGACAAGAGTTTCTTTAAGGGTCCCAGTGTTTTAAATGGGTTAATATTCAATTCTGCTTCTGTGAACAAAACGAACGTAAGGATGTTTTACATTAACTTTTGTCAATATTGTCCAAACACTTAATTTCCAATTCTGATATGAACCGATCCCAAAATATAAAGCTGATAGGGAAAAACCTAGATCCGATTTTCATTGTTGAGTAAAACCGATAACAATTGTACCGATATTACATCATAACGCTTATATTGCGCTGGTATTATCGACCAATCAGACATCCCGAAATAACTGATAACCTGTGTCGTCCAAAGCTGTTACAACTGTATATTACATTATATATTGCATACATTTCCTTGTACTCAACCCCATTTTTGACACCATTTTCAACCAGCACAACCAGAAAGATCTAAAAAACCAGGTGAAAGTTTTACGCAAAATGCCAATTTACGAAGAAACCACAGTAAGATAACTCTGAGCCTATGAGATGGTGACTTAGTGGTGATGTCACTGTTTTGTCAAATTAATTTTGTTGAAGCAGGTTGATAATCAAGAAGAGGAAAGAAGAAGACGACGTTCTTACCTTAGGAGAAGATGACTGTGGTCAGGTGTAAGACTGGGAGGAGGAGACACTCACAGGAGCAGAGGGCAGTTTCTAATGAGGGTGTGTGTGTGTGTGTGTGTGTGTGTGACATCATGTGGTGAAGCTCTGGGAGCAAAGCTCAGGATAACCATTAACTTCTGACTCTGAAGAAGAATGAGGTTGTTCTTCTGGAAAAGTTGGTCTCGACAGTGAGTTTACCTCAAAACACCAGTGAGATAAAAATCACCATCACAGTGTTTAGTGACATATATGTATAAATATACAGAATATATTTATGTGGAGCTGAGCTGTGATTGTGTGGCAACAGACTTTATGACCTGGACACTGTGTTATATTGTGTTTGTGCCAAAGGTCCACACGAACGGATTTATGACATGGACGAAAGATTTAAAGGAACAGTCACCCACATATATCTAGGACTATTATACAAAAATTATTACATGTTGCTGGGGTTACTGCTGTTGCAACTGCTGCTGCTGCTTAGGTTACTGTTGCTGCTGCAGTTGCAACTGCTGCTGCTGAGTTTACTGCTGCTGTTGCTGTTGCTGGGGTTACTGCTGTTGCAACTGCTGCTGCTGCTTAGGTTACTGTTGCTGCTGCAGTTGCAACTGCTGCTGCTGAGTTTACTGCTGCTGTTGCTGTTGCTGGGGTTACTGCTGTTGCAACTGCTGCTGTTGCTTAGGTTACTGTTGCTGCTGCAGTTGCAACTGCTGCTGCTGAGTTTACTGCTGCTGTTGCTGTTGCTGGGGTTACTGCTGTTGCAACTGCTGCTGTTGCTTAGGTTACTGTTGCTGCTGCAGTTGCAACTGCTGCTGCTGAGTTTACTGCTGCTGTTGCTGTTGCTGGGGTTACTGCTGTTGCAACTGCTGCTGCTGCTTAGGTTACTGTTGCTGCTGCTGCTGTTGCAACTATTGCTGCTGCTGCTGCTTAGGTTACTGTTGCTGCTGTTGCAACTATTGCTGCTGTTGCTTAGGTTACTGTTGCTGCTGCAGTTGCAACTGCTGCTGCTGAGTTTACTGCTGCTGTTGCTGTTGCTGGGGTTACTGCTGTTGCAACTGCTGCTGCTGCTTAGGTTACTGTTGCTGCTGTGACCGTATGGTGCAGTGTGATTTGGGTGGCAGTGGTGGAGTTGTATGAAACCTATTTATAAAGGAGATGTGTATAAGAGACAGCTGTTGCAACTGCTGCTGTTGCTTAGGTTACTGTTGCTGCTGCAGTTGCAACTGCTGCTGCTGAGTTTACTGCTGCTGTTGCTGGGGTTACTGCTGTTGCAACTGCTGCTGCTGCTTAGGTTACTGTTGCTGCTGCAGTTGCAACTGCTGCTGCTGCTTAGGTTAGTGCTGCTGTTGCTGTTGCAACTGCTGCTGCTGAGTTTACTGCTGCTGTTGCTGTTGCTGGGGTTACTGCTGTTGTAATTGTTGCTGCTGCTGTTGCTTCTGCTTAGGATAATATTGCTGCTGCTGCTACGCCTGCTAAGTCTACTGTTGCTGTTGCAACTGCTGCTGTTGCTGGGGTTACTGCTGCTGCTGCTGAGTCTACTGTTGCTGCTGCTGGTATTACTGTTGCTGCTGCTGGTATTACTGTTGCTGCTGCTGTTGCAACTGCTTAAGATAATACTATTGCTGCTGCTGCTGCTCAGTCTACTGTTGCTGCTGCTGTTGCTGGCGGTACTGCTGCTGCTGAGGACATTGCTACTGCTGCTGAGGACACTGTTGCTGCTGCAACTGCTGCATAGGATGCTGCTGTTCCTGCTTCAACTGTTGCTGCTGAATTTACCGTTACTACTGTTGCTGCTACTGAGGTTATTGCTGCTGCTGCTGCTGTTACTGCTGCTGCACACACCAGGATTCATCGTTGTCTATTGCCAACCCTCACCTACGTTGCCTTCGCAGCAGCATCCACTCAACCTGACAACAGGCAGACACAGAGGAAAACTGACGGAGAAAAGAGAAAATTGGTCGGAATAACAAACAGACACTGGTGTAGATGAGTCTGCTGCTGTAGAACCCAAGAAAGACCAGAGCAGACATGTCCACACTGTCCCTCAAAGGACCACTGGGGCTGAAGGTTTTTGTTCCAACCAATCAGTAGGACACCTGAGTTGGAAGCTTTAATCAGCTGATTTCAGTCATCTGACACCTGATTGGTCAAAGCATTTTATCATCGAAATACAGCAAAAAAAAAAAAAAAATGTCATTTTCCAACTAATGTTTAAACAAACACAATGTGTCGACACATTATTTCTGCAAACAATTTTCCCGCCGCAGCCAAAGTGTAGCTGAGGAAAGAAGGAATCCCACACCTGATATCTATTACCGTCTGTGGACAGCGGGGGCAGAAGTGGGACAACAATCTGAGTAACATCGTTTTCTCCTCGCTGCACGTCTGCCAAGCCTGCTGGTTAAACAAAGAAC
>JAFBJS010002821.1:41215-56115 GCA_016785265.1 Paraplagusia blochii | reverse complement strand
GATGTGTATAAGAGACAGGTATACAGTGGTGCCTCAGCTTTTGAACATAATCAGGTTGGTGGTCGAGGTCTGAAATAATTTTTCCCATAAGAAATAATGTTAAACTCATTCATCCGTTCTGGTCCATATGAAAAGTCCAGTTTTTTTCAATAAAATGTGGATCTAACCAGCAACGCCATCACGTATTTATCGGCAGCCTTTTGGTCCGAACTCGCCGCCTCTTCATGTCTAGTCACACGATGGAGACCAGTTCTCTGCTTAAACTATACAAACCAGCCACGACTGGCTTTAAAAGTAAAGCCCATTTCATCACTTTCAACATTCCCCTCGCTGCTCGTACCCGCACCTTTCTTCTTTAGATCATAAATAGCGAGAGCCCTTTTACTGATCAATGCTTCGGTGATGCCGACCCTTTTTCCTTAGTCAAGATAAGCAGCAATTATTCCATTTCATCTAGTATCTTGAATTGAATTGAGTTGAATTCTGAACGTGAAAGAAACGCGCGGTTTGGCTTGACTCAGGCGAGAGCGGCTGCCCGAATGCTCTCTCGGCTTGACTCGGCTTGACTCGAAAAGCTGAAATTCGGTCGAAATTGGAGCCACTTCATTCCTGAACATTTTGGTCGAGAGTCGAGTTAGTCGAGGGCTGAGGCGTTCGAAAGCTGAGGCCCCACTGTAGTTTCAAAATGTATTTGCACTCTCTTAATGTGATACCTGGGCCTGTACTAATGAACGCACATTGTCAGGAATGGTAGAAAGACACACACGAAGATCTTCCTCAACTAAAGCTCTGAGTCTCTCTCTGTGTTTTTTAGTTTGTATCGCAGTCAAGCTAAAGTAACTTAGCTCACATAGCTACGTGGTTGAAAGCTTTTACCCAACAATTGTAAATATATTACCACCTCCACACACATACATTGCTTTCTTAAAATTTGTTAATATGTCTTATATGTCTTTGAAGCTTTTTGATTGAACAGTAATCCCAAAATTACAATACACGAATTTTGTCCAGGTCCTGGTTTGGTATTAGCATTTTGGTTTGGCATAATATTTTAACAACAGTAGGAACAACACATGGAATAGAGTTTTGAGGAGGTCTGGGTCACTCCATGCAAATTTAACTGACTTTTTAAAAATTATTTCCATTTCTGCTATTGGAGGGATGGAAAAGCTCATCCTTCCAGACACCCCAGTGATGCATTATGGGCTGCAATTTGCCAGGCAGCGGAGGATGTTGAATTTATGATCTGTTCTACAGTTCTCCTTGTGCTCTACTTGTAATTCTCTCTGTGGTTTTTCCCACATTTTTCTTTTACTACAGACTGGGCCTCTCCCGGGTTTTAGTCTGGGCGCCGTTCGGCCCTCAGGCCGCTATTTGAGTATGCATGATGTGAAAACTAGTCCAATATTTCACATATACTGTAAGTCCCAAGTACGCACTATCAGACAACTCATGTCATTACTGGTTATTTCAAGTTATTTAAAGGCATTTCCCGTCTGCTGATGAATACACAACAGGTTAATCCCCAGGAAAATTAAAGTGACCTACTTTTCGTACCATCGTAACAAGGAAAAAAAAAAATGACCATGAGATGAGACCTGTGAATTATGGACAGATAGAAATCAGCAGGAATAAATCATAATGTGTGTCTGGCTGGATGGTAGTCCTGGAATAATCTGGGAAGGCTTTACGGACAGAGGCGCAAAGAAGATCAAATCATAAAGCAGCTTTGGACAAAGTCCTCCTATTTTTATGTGACCATGACCTGAATTTTTGCAGCTAGGACGGAATTATTAAAACATTTAATTTTTTTTTTTTAATTAAATAACCATTAGTCACCGTGTTGTGATGTTGAAGGATGATAAAACGCCACATTGAGGAACCAGCAGACTCATTTTCTCCAGTCTTTCAACCAACGTCTTCTGTCAGTGTCCTGGTCTATTATTATTTGGACGACTCCAATTTCTTGTGTCATTTCCAAATAAAAAACACAAAAGTCTTCTGTATCTACACGAACATCCTTTGAGCCTGATTATGTCCCATTTTCCCTGGTTCCTGGGACACAGTTCTACTAATCTCCACTAATCAGGTTGGGTAACAATTTTAAGCAACAGAACTAAAAATTTCTCAGAGAGAAATTTAATTTTAAAGTTTGAATAGAAAAATAAATTTTGATGAAGTATGTGCTCTGCAGATAATCCTTCACCAGAACAACAAGTCGTCCTGGGTTACTGGGAGCTGCTGCTTCATCTGCCAGTGAAGAGCTTTGGATGAGGCTCTGACTAATACTGCATTTTTATTGATATGATTTCTATCCTTAAAGCAACTAGAAAGATGAGCACAAAAATAATGGTGAAAAGATTTTTTCGTAGGGTTTTTTGTTGCTGTTTTCTATTTAGCCCCTGGCCTTTAAGTTTTCTGCGATTGCTTTTCAATTACACAATTATAAAATGAAATATTAGCAGTTTTCTGCAACCTGCAGGGCAACCATGTTGTTACAGATTGTTTTTTGGCCTTGAAGGAGATAAATGTGTGGAATTACAGATTGGACTTTACTTCAAATCTTACCCTCTGGTGATTTCTTTATATCTATATCGTTTACAGAGAGAATGACAAGATACATGGTCTCAAGAGACATGGACAGCATGAAAACCACATAGAGCAGTGGTTCCCAACCACTGGGCTGGGGACCAGTACTAGGTCGTGGGAGCATTGTTTCCAGGGCCGCAGAGAAATAATGTTTCCTTTTGGCACCATCTGTCTATTACTTCCACTTGATCCATACCCATATCAACAAAAGAACTGACCAATAGAATGGCTAGGATTCCATCATCAATAAAGCAACTATATTTGATTAGGAAATATTGTCAAATAAGGCAGTCATTGATACAAGATTCTAACCTTGTATACTGGTCTGCTAGCAGAAAGTTATAGGCTGTGTGCACCTGTCTCTTATACACATCTAGATGTGTATAAGAGACAGGAAAATACACACATCACCTACTTGAAGGTTACTTATTGATCACCAAGGTTGTCTGGGTTTTTCTTCGATTTCTCGTTCTTCCTCCTCCTTTGCTCCTTTCTCTGTTGCGGTCTCTGGTTGAAGCCATTAGCCTCAACCTACATTCAATGGTTAAAATTGAGGACATATCCCATGGTTGCAGCACTAAATTAAGCTCCATGTCTCTGCTAAGTGCAGGGGGGGTGTTGCACTTCACTAGAATGCACATGAGGTTTGATTTTTGTGCTCTTTCCTCTCTTTCAGGGCATCTTGGTGAACACTAGTGAAGCCACATTTGACATTTTTGGGTGTAGTTTTCCTTTGGACCCATTCAGTTAGTATTAGAATGTTTAGACCTAATAGTTGAAATAATATTTCAGAACCCCAGTATTTTAATCTTATTAAGGGGTGTTTATCTGCCACAACTTAATGATGATAATGACCAGTCTGTGAAAAAAGTACCGAAAAAGTAATCGGTCAGTGGCGCAAAAAAGGTTGGGGCAGACTGGAATAGAGCACAAGTGTCGATTTGAGGTTTAGGTTCCAACCTGTTCAGGACCCACAGTCTGACCAATCAGATGTCTGCTGTCACAGCGGCCCTTTGTAGATACAGTTTGACACCAAATATACAATATATATATATATATATATATATATATACTGTATATGTTATTATTTTTCAAAAGATTTCAATTATCAATTATCATTATGTCAATATAGTCAAACAACAAAGAGCAGCTGAAGCTGAACCAAGCTTGATGGTTGAATACAATGATAAATTAACTAATAGAAATAAACATATAGCCTATATATGCATGTGTATGTATGTACACATATGTATGTATATATACGTATATATACACATATATATATGTCTTCATATATATGTATGCTATGAATATGAGTAAATACGTATGTATGTATAAATCTATATACATATATTCTGTAACTGATATATCAGATATATTTACATATATTTTAAAATACAAATGTTATGTATTTTAACAGGTATAAATACATATTCATTGATATCATATATGTACTGTAAATATAAATATATAATATATAATGTGTATATATATTTTATATATGTGTATATCTATGTATATACATATATATAAAAATATATATGTATATATATTTAGCAATGGCTGTTTGATTGTGGAGCTGATGGAGGAGAATGAAAAGGTTGAGACAATAATTTTATTGATATATTTGTAAATCTTTTATATATTTCAGTTGTTTGTGGGGCCCCGTTATGTTAACCTACAGCGGCTGTATCATTTGCAAAGACTGTAAAATCTAAACCACAAACCAATCGGCACTTCTTCCTACTTGAAATCACGAGTGACGGAGAAAATGGAAGTTTTTCTGCTCAGACAGATGACAGTTTATACGCTGACAGACTGGCAAACACATCAAGAATATGAATTTGAACGTCTGCTTGTTTATTCACGGCCCTATAACATTCCCCGCTCCTCTGCGTATTAAAGCACACAGAAACAACCCGTCCTCTGTTATGTTCAGGGTTATTTACGCACAGCTGAAGGTCCAGGCTGCCTCCAACAGCCATGTTTATCTTCTTCAGTTCTCCAGAGATCAGCCTCTAGTGAGTCTCCAGACTATTGTGGAGCTCTCAGAGGCGTTCTAACGAGATGGAAACAAGCAGAGCCGTTGCCACGGAACTATTCCTTCTTTCCGTGTGGCGACTCAGCAGATGGATAGGAACCGACACGTCATCCCTTTGCCACCGACGTTTCCCCCCATGAGAACGGTGACTGGGAGGAGATTGAAAAGATACGTTAAGTCTGTAAACAGATCTACGTTCTTTTTTCTTTATTGCTCAAAGGTCAAATGAATTTAGATTTGATGCTGCTTTTGAGTCGGCATTGGTGGCCTAGTGGTTAAGGAAGTGAACTTGGGTCTGCAAGGCTTCGGGTTCGAATCCACCAGTTGCCACTGAGGTGCTTCGAGCACAGCACCGTTCCCACCCACATGACTTCGTAAGATCTCACCACCCACAGGAAGGCTCACAGTATGGAGCAGTGTGATTTGGGTGGTGTTAGCTGTCCCTGCGACCAGAAGCAGAAGAAGATGAATGAATGCTACTTTTGAGGTTAAACTTAAAAAAATGTGAAACTCGTAAAACTTGACGTTCTCTGACGTTGAGTTCTTTAAGTGGTGAACGGATGACTAGTGAAGCACTGATCCATTTTGTAACATGAAATGTCAAAGATGGAAAAAAAACAGCTGTCGTCTTCTGGAACTTGGAGACACAGGAGACAAATTAACTATCTAGGACAGGGACATTTTTACAAATGAGGTTCAGAATTTGATCATTCATTAATCTTCATCTTCTCATCTGTTACCGGGTCGGCAGGGCAGTCTCTACGACTGCCACACAAAACACACTGTACCGTACTGTGAGGGTGAGCCCACTGGAGGTCGGTACAGTGCTATGCTCATAGCAGCTCTGTGGAGCAACCTGGCAACTGGTGGATTCGAACCTGAAGCCTTAAAGACCCGCTTTCTTAACCACTAGGTGCCCTGCCCAGTATCAGTTGGGTTTAAATTATATAATTCTTATGTACAAAATGTAGAGACTGCCTGAATTCTCCACAACTGCCACCCAAATCACATTG
Organism: Paraplagusia blochii; assembly: GCA_016785265.1. Taxonomy (NCBI): domain Eukaryota; kingdom Metazoa; phylum Chordata; class Actinopteri; order Pleuronectiformes; family Cynoglossidae; genus Paraplagusia; species Paraplagusia blochii. Next base: position 50,472 of record JAFBJS010002821.1, on the reverse strand, counting down.
CACCATAGTGTTAGCCTTCATGTGGGTGGTGGGCCCACAAGAACTTATGGTTAAAGAGTTTAGTTGGGCATCTGGACGTTTCACCTCTCGTCCAAGAGGCTTCTTCAGTTCTAACTGTTAGTGGGGAGTAACAGAGGTTATATCCTTTACATGAGGAGGAAGGGGTCCTCAGGTCCCTCCTGTTGGGTGGACCTGGGGATACCTGTGAAGTGTGGTACCAGTTGTTGGGTGGGTATTGATGGGTCGTTATCGTCATTGTTGGAGTGGTTTTGGTCACACGGCTCGTTAATATGCAAAACTGGTTGATGAGAGTGGAATCTTTTGGGTATTGTTCCCAAGAGGGCTTTGTAGGTGGGTGAGAAGTTGTGTCTCAAACCACCACCTCTGTTGAGGGATGGTTTTTCAGGTTCATAAAAATGGCTTCTTTAACACCTCTCTCAAACCATCTGTCTTCTCTGGCCAAGATCTGAACGTCCTGGTCCTTAAAAGTGTCTTGGGAGACACAAGAACTTATGTGGGTTCGGGTTCTTTGCTCAGAGCAACACAGTGTCGACCTGGCAGCTGGTGAAAGACTTCAGGTTCAAACCGACCCAAGTCCGCTACCTTAACCACTAGACTTCCACTGCCAAGTTAAGACATGTCTGATTTTTACAACTATTTCTGAGACACTTAAACACCACTTGGACATTGCACCTATGAAGAATTGCAACACATGTAAAACAGAGTTTTTTTTTTTTTACCAGACATAATCCACCAGATTAAAACACCCAGTGAGTTGTAGTTTATCTGATCTCTTCTGCTCCTACTTTTCAAACAACACGTTGGACTTTTTGAAGGGGTCTCTTTAATTATGTAGGAACACTTAAAAGCCGACCGCTTCATATGATTAGCAGACTGACTTACAAACAACAATTTACCATCAACTTCAAATTAATTGAAGTGAGAGAGAAGAAAGAATCATTTGTTGTTGTTGTTGTTTTTTTGCCGCAGCAGCAGCAGTGAACGTTTCTTTTCTCCCCAGACTCTGACGGCACAACGTGACTGACCACCACAGAGAGATGAAACCGCTCTGGAGAGGAGGGTTAGAATTCCTTTTACAGCTGAATTTGCTACTGATTGACTGACAGCAGGTCTTTGTAGAGACCACTGGAGACATTTTAGCTTGAGGTTGTTTGATTAATAATTTCTTTTTAATCAATTTGACGGGCCATCAATAATATATTGATGGATGTGACCTACGGGCCGCGTGGCTATGATGGGCATTTATATACATCATATATTCAGGATCCGTGGAGCTGTGGTCTGGAGCTGTCAGCCTACGTTCACCTCGGTAACAATACAACGGTAATAATCTAATTAAGGAACAGGTTATATTAATAATTCCCTTTCATCTGTGTTCCAACGCGGTGTTAAATAAATATTCTTCTTCTCATCAGCGTCTCTTCTTCTGGGTTGGTGTGAATGGATGTTGTTGTCAGTGAACAATGGAGTTGTTACACCTCGTCTACGACTAGTTGATCTCCGTCCCCCGTCGACTTGTGTGAATTACTTGAATTAGTGATTGTTATATGAACAGCTGTCGGAGGGGAAGGAGTCATGTACTACACACACACAGCCAGTGTGTGTGCTGCTTAGTCATTCTCGTGTTGGTGCTGATCTGGAGTGGCTGCAGCAGCTGAAGTGAGTAAAGTGCTGTTCAGGTCATTAATCAACATCGTACGGTTCCTTCAAGCTGTAAACCCTTCAAGTGGGAACGACTGGATCATAAACACTATATTTGCTTTGATTCACTGGTAATCCATATTAACACATTAACTCTCTACCCGTCACCTCCACACTGATGACTACTGGGTTTGGACCTGGTTACCTCACATGACCCTGAAATGAATTATCTGTAGATAGACAGCCAGACAGGCAGGCAGGCAGGCAGAGAGACAGACAGATAGATAGATAGATAGATAGATAGATAGATAGATAGATAGATAGATAGATAGATAGATAGATAGATAGATAGATAGATAGATAGATAGATAGACAGATAGGTAGATAGATTTTTTAGATTTTAAATATGGTACTTTATTAACACAATCCAGGAAAAAACTGGAGGTCATCCAGTCAGCAGCATAAAAAAACAACCAGTGTGGCTGTCGCACGCTCTACTGACATGGATCCAAGACACTTTCATCAACAAGGTCAAGATTGACAACAAGTCAAATTAGGAACTGAGCGAACCGCAGTTCACCGCCAGAGACATAGATAGATAGATAGATAGATAGATAGATACAAGTAAGTAGGCAGATAGATAAATAGGTAGAGAGACATACAGACAGGTAGCTAGCGAGACAGACAGACAGACAGACAGGTAGGTAGATAAATAACTAAAGAGGCATACAGGTAGGTAGATAAGTAGGTAGAGAGACATACAGACAGGTAGGAAAGACAGACAGATAGGCCGTCAGACACATAGATAGACAGACAGACAGACAGACAGACAGATAGATAGATATATAGTTAGATAGCTCATTTAACACTTTAATTCAACCCACCAAATTTTTCTAGACCCAAGGAACAAAATCTTTTTTAAATCTTTTACTATCAGTCTGGTTAGCTAAACTCTTCTTACACTTGGCCTAATATACTGACGTCATGTTTATTTTTATATACCCTACATTTTTCCTTCTCTCATAATAATTTCTACCCAATTCAATGTCCAGGCCGCCTGGACTCCTTGCTGGACATAAAAAAGTTTAGCTCAGTGATTTTCTGTGCTGAAAGTCCATGTTTCTTTGAAGATGATGATTCCGCATTTGCACATGTCCAGTGTCCTGGAGAAGAAAAGTTCTAAGATCAAAGCTGTCCAGTTCCACTGTATCAGCAGGACCTACAGCTGGCGCTAGAGATAAAAGTTAGGATGAAGGGGAATTGGCTCTGTGATTACAGTGACAGTCGTGGCTTCATGCCTGAAGTCCCAGTGTCTTCCTTTGTACCACCAACAGAAACACTTCCTCTCTGCCAGGCGGCCAATGAGAGCAGACGCAGCCACACACAGAGTGTAAAACAGGAGGATATATTTCTGTGGTGTTACGGGTAATAACACCAGTGATTAGTCTGTGAACTAAAGTGATTTATTCTGCTTTGCATATGACTAACTACGACACAATTAGATTATATTATCTGCCCTTTAAAAATTGGGCCAATATGTGCAAGCAAACATTATGGGCTTCATCTGGTCCAAGTCAGGGACAACGTAATGACCTCATTTAGCTCTGACACCACATTGGCAGCAGAGGTGTGGAAAAGGTTAAGAGACTTATTAATAATAGTCATGGTTTTCAACTCAATGACAGGAGCATCTTTTTAACATTTAAAAAAAAATCATAATGTCAATGGGTGAAGCTCTTTCTCTTTTTTTTTTGCATGTCCTGTCTGTTGTTCAATGGTCTGGGAACTTCATGCAAACCACCAGGTGTGGAGATCAGAATAAAGCCAGTTTATTTTTAATTATGGCTGCTCTATGCTCACTACACTGTACGACTGAATGGCATGGTGGTCAGTTCACAGCCCAGACTGGTGTTGTCACACTGTGCGATCCACTCATCAGGGGCAGTGGTGGCCTAGTGGTTAGAGAACTGGACCGGGATCCACAGGGTTCCAGTTCCAGTTCCAGTTCCAGTTCACTTTGTTGATAACAAGGAGTTTGCTTTCTTTCCCTTCCTTCCTGTGTTATCGACACATTTCTCACTCCTGTAACCAGAACTGCTTTGGATAGAAGTGTCTGCCAAATATATAGTAATGCATTTATATTTTAATGTATTTGTATTTATAGTTTAATGTAAGTTAAGATAAGGAGGAGGTTTTTTTTTTTAGATATTTAGAAGAAAACTTTATTGACAGTTGTTTTAAAGAAAGAAAAAACAAGAATTGTGCTCCACTAAGGAGGAGGAGGAAGATGAAGAAGAAGCCGGTAGTGGGTGATGTGCAGATGCTCCGAGTTTTTCTCTGAGACCTGATAATGTTCAGCAAACAAAAACTAATTTCCTTTCCTGGACAAAATAGTATGACTTGAAAAGGTGACAACAACAATTTGTATGGTCCAGGAAATGTCTTCGGAGACGTGATCAGTCCAGTTCTGTCAGATTTGTTTACTCGTTTTCTCCTCCTATGATGGGGAGACGGGAAAATTGTGGCCAAATCAGCAGGAATTTTAACAATATTACATTTTCAAACAATCGATCAAGAGTTGATAATTGCTTCTCATAACCCTGTGTAAAATTCATGACTCAAGTCACATGACTGAAGCCAAAAATCATGCCTGTATGGTTGCCAAACGTCGAACAACAAAAAAAAATCCAAGCAAAATCCTACAGTGTATTAATCTTGGGGATCTGATATTTATCATTATTTTATTGAAATAATGATCAAACTCTGTATGATATTCAATATAATTATATTTTATTCATTTCATTATTTATTGTCGATGATTATAAACATATGTATCAATCAACCTACATATCAATATATATTATTTGTGATTTTTTATTGTGGTGCGGTGTGATTTGGGTGACATTCTGGGAGACTGCTGCCCCTGCCATCATGATATTTGATATATTATTATATGGGAATCTTTATCAACCGATCTGACAGGATTGGGAGTTGTAGTTCTTTGACTGTACAAATAAACCATGTAGAAATAGAAGAAAACTTCTGAAAAAACTCAGGATTGATGATAACATTATATTGTTATCTGATTTATGAACAATAGATTAAAATAGCTATAATTATACTGTGTATAAATTTGTACTTAAACTTAAACTCATGCTTATTTTTCTAATTGTTAAATATATGTGTTAGAAAATCTGCTTTCCTTTGATTAATTTCTTCTTTTTTTTATTAAACATAATCATTTTACTTCTCCTCTGCCCTGTTGTAATTAAAACCATTCAGTTATTGGAAGAAAAATGTGCTCTGGAAATTAACTTTCTCTACCTCATGACCTTGAAGATTCAGCAGAAGAAAAAAAAAAAAGAAAATTTCATCTTGTTCAAACAAAGCAATGGATTGTGGGTCCTTAAACACAACCCAGAGACAAAGACAGAAAATATCAAGAATATCTTGTTACTCAATGTCTCATTATCAGACACCCAGCACTTAAAGTGAAAGCAGCTCATGTTTCATGGCCGGGGTGCCATCCATTGAGACAGACTGTCATCTGTTCCTGACTGCTGTCTTTTATGACACACTGTTTAGAGTTACCAGCATGATAAATCTGTAGACACTCAATAATTAATCATATTCTCCTGCATTGTATTGAAAGAGTGTTGCATCTCCCCCTACAGTTTCTACTGTAAAAGTTCACGTGTAAAGAAATGTCTGAGCATTGTCTTATTTTTGACGAAACACCGGCTTAATTTGCAACAAAAAACATTTGCAATTCTACAGATTTTAATCCATTAAATCCGTATAAGGATAGCAAGTTTTATTACTGTAAACCCTGTGTATCCCTGACCTTGATTTTCTATATTTCCCCTGATATCTCTGGATTAGGGAACGTTTTATTGACCTTATTCCCGCAAAAACACAGAGTTTGTTCTCCCTCTTGACAGAACTGAGCTCTAATTCTGTTAGTGAACCCTCATTTATATTCATGACGGAGGATAATTTTATAATTTCACTTCCTCAGCACAAAACAGGATCTCAGTGTGAATCTACAAGGTCAGGTGCCTTTGCTGAGCTATTCCTCAATTTAATTAAAATGTTGGATGATGCACATGAACGGGACGCAGAGGCAAAAACGCAAACACTGGGTTCTTTACTGTCCTGTTTTACCACGTGGAGCTATTCATCACACCGTGATGGTTTTATTAAACGTAGGAACATTGATGATAATGTTGTTCTGTGAAAATGTATTTGATTTTAATGAGATATTATATAAATAGCGCAGGAGAAAAGCCCGCGAATGTGCTTTCTGGCTTAGCAACTAAGTAAAGTTATGAATTCCAATGAATGTGAATGCACCACACGGTCTACAGCGGGTGATTGGCAAGACTTGTCACGTGATCAGGATGTCGTAGCCATGGCTACAGCAGCGGGAAGAGGTTCTTACTGCTGGGAAATAGAAACTACCTGGAAGTCGTTTTTTTAAAAAGACGTAAAATCTTTGGTAATGTTTTTAAAAGCGACTTTTTTTTGTCTGTATATGGTTTGTTTTGTACTACTAGTGATTTCAAATGGTCCAGTACTTGATGTATGTGGGAGGTTTTGTGTATTTTAACTTTAAAAACACGAATTAGAAGCTATTTTTTTAAGTATCCCTTATGACAGCGGTTCTCAGCTAAAAGTGGATCGCGGACCCGTTCTGTATGGGTCGCGAACAGTTGGTCAAAAACCAGATGAATAATGTGAATCTGCTGTCGAGCTGTTGTGTTTTATTTGAGAAAATATTTTATTTTGAAAGGCACACTTGGGGATTTTTTTCTAGAAAATGTATTTGTTTGGTTTGAATTCTATATGACTGTTTTGAGACTTAATGACCACAGTAAATTGTGTATATATATATATATATATATATATACAGTACATATTATATACATTTTATGTATAAAATTATGTTAGCACTGTATGAAGTCTGATGAATTTACCTTTTTGCCAGGTTGCTGAAAATCATGCATGATAAAAGTTGTGTTATATATTTCTTTTTTATATATACTATACTTTCTAAACATCTATCTTGGTCTTATTTTTATTCTGTCTGAAATGAGTCTTTTCCTATCTGTCCATCATCATTTCACTTTAAAAGGGACTTTGTCTTGGAGACGTGCTCCAGGAGACAAACTTATATCCACCTCACTGGTTCTGTTTGGTTCACAGCCCGCTCTCTGACAGCTTTCATAAACACTACCTTTTTATCTTTTAAATTGTTTGTACTTGTTTTGATCAATAGCCCGAGGGATGTTTCGGCAATTTTTGCCAAGAACCGTCAGCGAACGGCGAGAAGCCAAAAAAGGAGTGCAGCCAAAGTCATCAGCGGTTGTGAGGATGGGAAAGATACAAATCAGACACGGACATTTTTGAGGTTTTCTCTTGGAAAAGCTTGTGTTGAACAATAATGTTTATCCATGATGCAGAAAACCTTCCACCTCTGATTAACTGATTAACTGTTTGTACTTCAAGGTTAAACTTCTCTTCTCCTCTGTGTTTGAGGAGCTTTTTGTTCTTCTCCAACCTCATTTCTCAGATGATTTTCAAACCCTAATTGCTGTGCTGTGATTTATACAAAGAGTCATCGTTAAAATTCAATACATCCAAAAAATAACAAAGCACTTTTACAGGTAGATGTAACAAAAATTGCCCTTAATTTTTTTCCCCCTAATCATAAAAAACTTTCTTACCAAGAACCATTAACAAGACAAATACTGTTGATAATTATAGGTAATGCATCACATTAAAGTAATGACTAAGGTCTAATGACACCTTGTCTTATTTCTCTACCTGCTCAATTTATCAAAGCACTAATTAGGTGAGTTGATGTAGCGAGTGATCAAGGCTTGTAGGCTGTTGATTTCCAATATTCTCTTTTCTTTCGTTTTCTTTGGCTCTTTAGTGTCTTTTTCCTCTTTAATGATACACTCACTATAGTTGCAGTGTAATATATCACCTTAATGGATTGCATAACCGACTAAATTATTGTGTTTATATTTCTTTGTAGTATTTGTCCTTTCGGTGAGGGATGCGACCCCTGCTGGTCACATCAGTTTGTTTTTCTGAATAGGAACTGTCCATGGTGCTGATCCATGGATCCTTACAACCAAGAAAGAAAAGACAGTGACACTTTAATAATCCCACTTTATAGAGTTAACAGCAGAAGATGTTTAAACCACTGTAAACAGGCTGACTCTGACAAGAGCCAATCTTGTGGTTTCTCTGGGAATCGAATCAAATCGAGCTGTGGGTTGGGACAGTGAGAACGGTACCTCAGGTAATTTGGAAGCTGGTGGATTAAAACCTGGGACCCTCCGGACCCCATTGTAGTTCCTTGACCACTAGGCCACCACTGCCCTCAACCAGATTTTCTTTGGGACAATCGTTGGCCCAGTGGTTAAGCAAGCGGACTTGGGTCTGCAAGGACCCCAGTTCGAATCCCCACACCGCCAAGTTAAGCTGAGCATGGCATTGTCTCGCACGTCTTGCACGTCTCGCCCACTGTTCACTTTGGTGATGGGTTAAATGCAGAGGTGACATTTTGTTGTGTGCAGTGGAGTGAATCACAAAGTCACAATGACAACCTTTCCTTCCTCCTTCCTTCCTTCCTTATCTTCTCAGCTACGGTTTCCCACCTTCTCTGGAAGTGCCTCAGGCTTAGATTCTCCTTTACCAGGCTGCGATGCATCAATGGGTAAATTCCGCATTTGTATTCTACCTTATCACTTTGCAGACTGTCATTGTCAGTGGATCAGGGTCAGGCTGAAACAGATTATATATTTAGACTCCTACTTTAACTGTTCCTTAGGTTAAACGGTTATTTTTTTTGGTAAGAAATACAGAACAACAACACATAACAAACCAGATCACGGACAATCACTTCCTGGCCCAGAAATGTCTTCAGGGTCAGGACTTAAAGAGTAGTTATGGAGCTTTCTCCAGGATTGTTGAAGATGGTTAAAGATAGAACAGGCTGTGTAATTCATGAACTATTGGCTGGTGAGTTCACTTCACTCCCTCTTTTGTGCAGTACCACAGTCTTTTGCCAAGACAATGTAAATTGAGACTTTGGGCTGAAAACAGTCAGGGAAAAAAGTGTTGATAGCTGCATCCCTGAGGAGTTTGTTTGACAGATCTGGAGCTATTTTTGGACCTGTGTATGAAGACAAATGAAAATGATGCTTTCAGGTGGTGAAATAACGTCCTCCACTGGACAACATATCATTTGCAATTCATCAGATCACACTATTCCTATATTTAAACTGTTAATCCTTCCCTTCTAGTGACTCATACTGCTGATGTGAGATGTTCCTTCATCTAACACCTGCTCAAGGTGTTACATTGACTAATTAGTCACAGGTTGAAATTCAGTTCAGCTGAACCTCCATCTTTCCATGAGGCAGCGTCATAGTGCAGGAAAAAAAGAGCCTTAAATCAGGAATCATAGGAATAAGGTTTGGGTCAATTCAGGTTTAAACACTGCCTAGTGTATATATATATATATATGTATATATATATATATACATCATGGAAAAAATGATTAGTCCACTCTGCTGTTT
>JAFBJS010002821.1:18021-38426 GCA_016785265.1 Paraplagusia blochii | reverse complement strand
GGAGGAGTTAAAGATGCTGAGGTTCTCTTTAGGAGAGACAAGGATGGACAGGATCAGGAATGAGGTGATTAGAGGGACAACACAGACAGGAAGGAAGAAGACAGATTGAGATGGTTTGGACATGTTCAGAGGAGGGACAGTGGATACATTGGTAGAAGAATGATCCTAGAGATGGAGCTACCAACAAAGGAGATTGATGGATGCAGTGAAAGAGGACATGGAGGTAGTTGGAGACAGAGGAGGACACCTAAATAAAGGACAAGCTGAAAAAAGAAAGGAGAAGATAATTAATTGTTGTTATTATTGTTATTGTTTTGGCACCTGTCATTGGTGTGACAATGTTGACAAGACAGTTGGCTCCTCCCATTAGGCTCACTATCTACATGAAGGTTCACGTGGTGCCTCCAAAACCTGGTAACAGACAAGCAAAAATCAATGGAAGGATTAACAACTGTTGCTTTATTTCATTTAATTCACCAAGATCCAGAAATCCTGTTTCAAAAACAAACCAGGAAAGAAGGATGGAATTGGTTCAATCACGTCTTTTACTCCAGAAGTTGTGTCAGTCAAGCATTCCAGCTTATTTCTTTGTGTCTTTTCATCTGGGGGCTGGAACTCTAATGCCAAGGACGAGCATGCAGGCACGCAGGCTATTACAGCCACACAGACGGACTCCATCTCTGAGAGCAGGGAAAACAACTCCAAAGCTCTCGTTTCTGATTGAAGTCACACAGAAGAAACATGTTCGCATTGACAGGGTCTCACATAGGTGGAAAATGGGTCTGTTGTCCATCAGGCGTAATTATCACCACTTTTGACCCAGGGTGAACAACAATAAAATCTAGTTTTAAAAAAAGAATTAAATACACATAATGGATTTTATAAAAGTGGTTTTAGTTCATGTGTAGTTGGAAAGGTTTGACGTGTGTTCTTTTGTTCTTTCGTTGATTAAAAACAATGGGAAATGAATTCAAGTCGGGAGGAAGGTTTTTGTGCTGATCACTCGAAGCTGTGGGTTGAAAGAAGTTGGACCCTCAAAGAATTGAAGGCCAAACACTGAAGAATTGAGAAGAAACCTTAGTCTGAGCAAAAAAAAAGAAACTCATTCATACACAGATGGAACAGAAGCTGATTGAAAAATCCTTAATTATTTTTTATTGTAGCTCAACTCTGGAAATGTGGAAATCTGATATTTGTTCATTCAATCGTCTTCATCTGTTTCCAGGGACAGTAGTCTCCACAACTGCAACCCAAATCACACTGCACAATACTGTGAGTCTTCCTGTGGGTTGTGAGGCCACTCAGTGGCAACCAGGCAGGTGGTGGATTTGAACCTGAAGCCTTGTGGACCCGAAACCGCTTGTTCAACCACTAATCCACCAGTGGCAGCTTAATCTGGTTTTTCTTAATGGTAAAATGTAAATAACATTACAGTAATCTTATTTACAAACAGAAATTACTTCTATTTTTCATGTTTGTTGGTGATAGACTTCCCGAAAATGATATTTGTATGGATGAAACATCTTGAGACAGGGCTTGTCATCCTTTGCCCTTTCAAATTAAAGGCCACGGTTAATGAGACTGGGAATGAAACAAGGTGCTGTCCTGGTACGCCCTTTCTAATTTAAATTGATTTCTCAGTTTCTTTTCACCTTAGAGGTTTATTTGACACACAATGATTATTCAATCTAATTAAATTTAAACTACACCTCAATTCCATTGGAACAGGCATTGTCAAACTGAGGCCCGGGGGCCCCGATGTAGCCCGTTTGGCTCATTTATCCGGTCCCCTCAAACTTGTCCAAATTTATACCATTATTTATATAATCATTATGCGTCTGTCTTGTCCCTGCAATGTCAGCATTTACCCAAATAGATACTTTTACATGTCATTTATCTTAGTTCACTCAAATAATAAGACAATAATAATATTAATAATAATAATAATAATATAACAACAGTGGTGCTTTGGTGATGAAGGAAGTGGACTTGGGTTAGCAAGGTTTCAGGTTCTAATCCACCAGCTGCTCACAGTATGGAGCAATGTGATTAGGGTGGAGCCAGAAGATGAAGATGATTGTATAATAATGGTTGTTATTATTTTTTAACTTATTATCAATCAAGTATTATTAATTATCATTATTATTGTTCAATATTATTTTATGGGTATTATTACTGTTATAATGCTAGTACTTTTATCAGTTTTTACTGTTACTGCTGTAAAAAAGAGAAAAAAAAAAATCTCACCTCAGTGATTATCCAGGTCACCTCTCTAAAATAATGGAACAGTAAGTTCCCAGGTTCCTGAACTCACTCAGGGAGAATAAGGTCAGTGAAGGAGCTGAGGTTCCATCAGGGCTGCAGCAGCACAGTGAGTTCCCTCTTCAGTTCGGCTGCAGTTTGTTATTAAAAATCTCTGTTTTTTTTTTGTTTTTTTCAGTCAGAGAGTTTGTGGAAACGGTCCCTCATTGAAAAAAAAAAAAAAACACATCATGTTGGTGAAATGTCATTACCTCAATAAAAAAAATGTTTACCTTTTATTATTTTAAATCATGTTATATAATACGTGCCATAAAAGCCCTGCTCAAAATCAGCTTAGTAATAAAATCTAATAGGACGTTGGCTGCACATGTTGATCCATATACTTCATTATAATGAGCCACTCCCGGTGTAATGTGAGTGTTGTGTAATGCAGTAAAGGGCCATAAATTGATCCTTTTAGGTTGTGTTTAGTGTTAAAGGCCTCGCTACAGCTGCGATCAAACACTTTGGTGATATCCACCTTTGGCCGTAAATTCTATGCACTTATTTAATGATAATAAACTATTTTATAGAGTGAGTTACAGTCAAATCTGCAATAAACAAAGTGTGAATGGGAGACTTTAGTATCTATGCAGGTAAACAAAGAAGGCATTAAAAACAATATTTACATGAAACATTATAGAGGTATTTTATATTGAATAATTAACATTGTGACGTGTGATATATCATAGTAACTACCTGGTGTGACCAGTTACTAAGGCTGGTTTGGTCTAAAATAGAAATGTTGGGATTCAATGCAAAGGATTCTGGAAAATACTGAAATATTTAAGGTTAATATTTTATGTCTTAGTTTATCTTTTAATCTTGGGGTTAATTTCTTTTGAGGGAAACGCAGTATAATTTACATGTAACAGGGAACTGAAAATATCAGAAATTCCTGTTGTTACAGTAAATATGTTGCAAAGAAGACAATGTCTTTTATGTCTTTTATCGTCATTTTCCATACCTATCTAAGAGACATCACACCACACACTCACACCTTTTAGAAAATGCAATATTTAGGTAAAACCATGTGTGCAGAAACAAAGACACATGGCTCTTTATCTGTTGCCAGGTCTCAGGTGCAGCAGTCTCCACCACTGCCACCCAAATCACACTGCACCAAACTGTGAGCCAGGACGTGAAGTCAGGATGATTCTGTGTTCAGAGCGACCGGGCAGCTGGTGAATTTGAACCTTTCTGACCCAAATCTGCTTCCTTAACCGCTGGGCCACCACTGCCGCCCTAAAAGAAAACAGTGAAAACCTTGTGATTTAACCGTCCTATAATAAACAGTTCTACAGTTTTCTTTAATATTTCATGTGGAAGTTGTTTTCCATCTGTCCTTCAGGGTTGTGTGAGTGATGAGACCCTGAGGGTGTCTGCTGCCCTTTTTGCCGGAAACTGTCAAGGAGATGGAGAAGATCGGGAGCAGAGGCGCTGGACAGATAAAGACGTCCATACAGACAGGTTGGTCCATTTTAGAGACATCACGTCCATGAATGTAAACAGCTGATGTTGTGAATCATAGGAAGAAATGTGTTTATTATGTTTGAGCAGCAATTAAGTCAATGATAAATGATGTACAAAGAAATATCTTGATATAATTATATGTTTTACGGTAATAGTGGGTGTTATGGTTCTCAAAGTTTGTCCTACTGATAATATTTTCCTACCTTGAGTTCTAAAGGGGGTAGCATATTTTTATAGATAGAACATCCATAATATTTTACACCTTTAAGTAGAGGGCAGCTAGATATTATGGGTGTTTGAAGTAGAGTAAAATTGGCATAACTAGACTACTTCCACTAATTGTCGCCACCTGGTGGTGAGGCGTAATTAGTTTTGTTTCGCAAGCGATGATCCGGTTTGACACATGCTCATGCCGGACCAATCGAGTATCTGATTGATGACAACTGTCTGGTAACATGGCTGTCTATGTGGTTTTAATTCACGTTAGCAATACAGAGGAATTCTCCCGAAAGTCTTCTACAGTGGGATGAATGGAAACTAAACAGTGTTTCGTACAAAAGCCACCTTGACGTTATCTAAGTTTGTAACATACTTTTAAAATATGGAATAAAAATGTGTAAAAACTTCACAGCACAATTATTCCATCAGTCAAGTCAACGGGATCACTATTATTATTTTTTTTTCTTATTTGGCTTAATTACATGATTGATTTGTTAAATCATATATAAAGTCACAGTTTCCGTGTTCTTGTTCAGTTTCCCTCCGTCACCCTGCCATCGTTGAATGGTGAGTGGTTATAATTAGGCTCCATGTACAAATTAAGACAACAGTCACATATACCAGATGCTGTTATATTCAATCACAGCGCCTCAGTCAGGTCATTGTGTGACTTCAATCAGAAATGCGAGGCGCGCTGTTGTTTTCCCTCCTCTCAGAGTCTGAGTCCGTGTGTGAGGCTGTAATAGACTCCGTGCCTGAACGCTCGTCCTTGGCATTAAGAGTTTCAGCCTCCAGATGAGAAGACACACAAGAAATACAATGAAATTTTGTTAACAGACACAACTTGTGTGTCAGGGTGAGAGGAAGAAGACTTTATTCTGTCCATTTGATCCCTTCATCTCCACAGTCAGAGGAATTATGTCCTGTTGTGGAAATGTGTTTTATTTAACTTCTGTTCACTGGTTCTATTTCAGTAAATAATGTTTATCATAGTTCTTTACATAAAATCAATGTCATTATTCAATGTTGATGGAAACGGTCACAGCAATGGTTTCACCCTTTTTCAGATGCTGTCAAACTGAGGACCGAGGGCCTAATCTGGCACCTGGTGTATTGATTTTTGGTCTTTATTAAACATTAAGGTTTTGGATGGATGGATGGATGGATGGATGGATGGATGGATGGATGGATGGATGGATGGATAGATGGATAGATGGATAGATAGATAGATAGATAGATAGATATAGATATAGATAGATCCAAATCATCTCAATCTGGCTTCTCTAGCTTTTTCTCCAAACCTTTCTGTCTGTGTTGTCCAAAATATAAATACGATGAAATACACAAATGACAATGTAACTTTAAATTTTACTATAATGAACATGACCAGTGTTAAAATTTAATTTCTCATGTGTTTATACTATTGTTACTATTGTTATTGGTTGTTCCACATAGATTGTTTATGCGAAACTAAAGTTTGTTCTCATTAATTAGTTTAATGAGAACAAAATTAAACAGTTCTGGAAAGATGGAAAAAACACACAACTGCAGCCATTTTTCTTATAAATGAATTTTGCCCGTGACTGTGTCCTAATTTTGTTTTGGCATTTTACACTTACGTTTACACACCCCTGTACTACTAACACTGTACCAAAGTCCATGTACAAATGACGACTGCTGTGACATATGTTGTTGCCCCATCATCTAATTTTCTTCAAGCCTGTTTCAGCACAACGGCCCAGATTGTATGTGCGATGCACCACGGCATCGAGCTGTGTCTGCAGAACTTAAGCTTTTTTTCCCTTTGTCCTGTAACTGCTGCATCGTCTTTGAAATCCCTCTTTCCCTCTGAGAGTGTCCTTCCTGGAGATGCTCTGGTCTTATTAAGTTCTATCACTATGGATAGAGCATTTTGAGTCATTGCTCATTATCTTCTGCCCTTTAGTGGTAAAGGCCATTCCTAATGAGGACCTTGTGGGACTGGTGGTCAAGGATACAGAGTGTCTGCACATTCACCTCTCCATACTCAGAGAAGAAATAATAGTCATGTTTTATAAGGTCTGGTTTATTTTCAATAGCTTACATTTAAAATTGAGAATATCATGTCATATAAGACCATATATGATGGCCCTGCTGTTCAAACATCAGTGTTTATATATTGTCTAAAGTCGCCATCCAACCAGGTCACATCTGTAACCAGTGTTGGGCAAGTTACTTTATAAAAGTAACTTATTACTTTACTAGTTACTGCTCTGAAAAAGTAACTAGTTACATTACTAGTAACTAAATTATAAAAGTAACTAATAACTAGTCATAAAAACACATTAAATAGTTTAGTGTTGTGTTCTGTAGCAACTATCATAGTGACATGTAGTGGAACAATAAAAACAAAATAGATGTTTCGACATTTTGACAGACATCTTTTTCGTAACCTCACCTTGCCACTTGCCATCGTCTTGCTTGTGGGTGTGTGCTATGTTATGTTAACATATGTCAACCAATCATTGCTCTTTTTCAACACATGGGTTCAGTTTGTGTGGACGGTCGTCTTTCACTCATGACTGACAGGCAGCAGACAGACTCCACTGACACACAGTCCTACCTCCACAGCCGGGACAAACTGTCCATTTGGACCAAAAATAGTAATGAGAAATGAGCCCCTTTATACCACAGTAACAATAACGGCGTTACTAAATGGGAAAAGTAACACGCTACTTTATCAGTTACCGAGAAAAGTAGTTTTGTATTGTAACAGCGTTACAAGTAACTCATTAGTCCCAATACTGTCTGTAACACACCAAATAAATATGCCACAATGATCACGACGGTTGAATTCTCTATATTCTGATTGGTTAATCTAAACTGTTTCAGGACAGAATGCTCCGCCCTGTGGAGCCTGGCATTTACTTCATAAATCACCAACTGGACAAGGCCCAGCTGCTTCATCAATGACCCAGTTCTAATTCACTTCCTTGGTTTCTGAGGTTTGGTTCTGCTGCAGCTGTTAATGCACATACAAACACTGAAGATGTGTTATGGTGTTTTTGTTTTTCAACATTAACATTTTCATTGAAAACCCCAGCATCGTTGGTTATACGCTGCTGCAGTGTTGGTCCTGATTAAGGACAACTTTGCGGTCACAACAACAGGCTTTGAACTGCTGAACTGTGTCCTTGCACGGTGGACGAGAGAGAAGCTTTCATGGCCGACTCTAAAAGCAACGTCAGCCCTGTTGTCTGTTGACGGAAACACTGAATGACAGGTCCACAGTTCATGGACTACTGCACGTCAATGACAAAGACTGTTGTCCATCCAGAGCAACAATTTAATCAGCAAACCCACATTGGACAAGCAGGGTCAGGAGCACTGAAGACAGAGTCAAGGCTTATTACATATAATAGCTATGAGCTACAAGTCCTCACCTCCAACCTTGACGTATGTGGACCTGTAGACAGCAGCAGGGAGGAGTCAGGTGTTGAGGGCTGTGGTCTAAACCATCCATCCATCCATTTTCATCCGTTACCAGGTCACAGGGGCAGCAGTCTCCACAACCGCCACCCAAATCACACTGTACCGTGCTGTGAGACTATATATGTGTGCTTAGCCTGCTGGGGGTTATGTGGGTCTCGATGGTGCTATGATCAGAGAACCTCAGTGCTCTCAGCTGGTGGATTCGAACCTGAAACCTGTGTCACAAATCACACAGTCAGGCCTCCTCCTCAGGGAGACAGTGTATTTTATTGCCATACTATTAATTTTATACTGCATTTAATATGGCCACAGTTTGTAAAGTTCTGAATATAATGAAATCATGCCTATATCTGCATTTTTAGTGTCTTTAATTTTTGTCCTAATTATTTACATTCATCACATGTATTCTTCATCTACACTGTAAAGTGGAAACAGCCTTAAATATGACATTACCTCAATTTATTGCTATTCGAGCTTGTTGTTTAACACACAAAAACATAAAAACTGAGCTTCAGTCAAATTTCCAATCGCCTGGTTTTAGTTAATGCGTTGTATCTGTGGAATTATTGCTATAACTGTCAATCTCTGTAAGCTCCGAGCTAATTGCTTAGTCATTAGACACAACACTGACCTCTGCTGGTTAATTTTGACATAACGCAAAGCAATACATAAAAAGGTAATACATTAAAATGTGAATATTAAAATAAAAATAGTGAAAATAAATATAAGTTAAAATTAATATTGAAATTTTGACTGTACATTGATAAATATCCCTGCGTATTTGTTTCTCCACAAAGTAGTTGGTATTGTTGGCATTTTAAGCATTAAATCAGACTCATGTTGGTTGTAAACCGCGTTAATATTCTACATAGTTAGCCGAAGACTACGAGTTGAATGTTTTTATACATGTTTTTATATTTTACATTTTATATATGTATAAAAATATGATTTTCTAACCAATAATGATTAGAGCTTGACATTTGTTATCGTCTATTCATTGGAACAAATTCACTTTACATGTTTGGACGCGGTTAGATGTGAAAATGAAGGGAAGTAAAGGATATCGAATCTCGTTAAAGTGATAGTGGCAGTGGATATCAATTTAATACAAGTAAACGGGGGAAAACCGTAATATTTAAAGGTGCCTGTATTTTTTATCACATATTGAAAACAACGTGAAGCTATCTAAACAGCGGCTTCTTTTTTTCTTATTTTGTCCTTTTAATTTTAATCAAATAATTGTATTTTCCGTTTTTCTCCAGTCAACGGTCCCCACACTATTATGAAATCCTTGCAAAATCACCGACAGTTATTAGAAACTGCTATTTCCCAGGCGCATGAACGCAGCACGTGCCACATCAGATGACTAGGGTCGATCACGTGACAGTTGGGAGCGCGAGTCATCATGGCTGCAGCACCACAGTAAGTTGTCTCTTCTGTTTGTTTGCTATTTTAGCTGGGAGAAAAACCCGCATTTGTCATTTTAAACCAGGAAAATTCATTTTGTCTGTTTTCTCTTCTCGGACCAGTCTGTAGAACCAAAAATGTGTGGAGCTTCTGTTAAAATAACATGTAAATACAACCGGAAAACATCGTTTTAATGCCCGTTTTTATCATATAAATGTAAATAGTTATATGTGTTCACAGAAAACTGATCTGTGATTCATGGGTAAACTGTACGGGAAATATATCTCAGTTAAAAAAACGTTTTGACGAGTATTTTGTGGATAAATTCACTGTCTTAGTGCCACGTTTGACACGTACACAGGGTTTTCTGCCAAAAACACATTGTTGTTAGTGAGCTGTGATTGTCTTATAAGTATAATAATCATTAACTGCTGCTGTTGTACTAACTTAACAGGTCTGTACTAACAATTTTTCAGTTTTTATACCTTTATTACCTGTAACACCAGCTACTCGTTTAGTTTTTTAGTTTATTTCTCAAAGATTGCTTTGTCAACATAAAAAAAATGATGAAAATGAAGTCATGAGCCATAAAGTAGTAGAGATAACGGAACAACCTTTGGCTGTGTCAGGTCTTAGAGGTGTTGTTCTTCTATCTTATCCAGTTAACCACTTTAACTCTATCAAGGCCTTAAACAGAGACCTGCTATAAACCAACCTCATCCTTTTCATATCTGTGTGATCTATCTCTGTGTTCTATAGGAGAGTGAACTTTATCTCATCCTCCCCCAATTATTGACATATGTAGGATTGTTAAAAGTTTTATCTCTGATGCATTTTTTATGTTATATATTAATGATACAGCATGTGTTTTGTACTTTACACTTATTTTGCTCCATAATATATATCAGACCTGGGCAAACTAGGGCCCGGGGACCGAATCCGGCCCACAATACTTGTCAAAATAATACAATTCATTTATATTAGCATTGTACTCCTGTCTTTTCCCTGCAATGTCAACATTAACTGAATATATAGCACTTGTGCATTATAGTCTTTGACTTTTATATGTCATTTATCTTAGTTCAGACAAATCTTTCTGCTGTTTACCTGACTCCTCGCCAAAATAATTGTCCTCCCATGTTATATACTGGTAGTTTCAATCCTGATGTGATACTACTTAAATGTAAGTCTTCAAATAACTGTTCAGGATTGACACAGAAGTAAGATTTGTGTCTGGATTTTCAGCCATTTGTTGATTTTTCTGACAAAATCTTTCTCTTGTCTCTATTCCAACTCACTTTCCATCCAAATGTCCATCTGTCCCACAGACCTGTCTACTGGCTGGGTAACGACACCCTCAGGGTGTCTGCTGCTCTTTTCGCCGAGAACCGCCGAAGACTGTGTTCAAGGTTGAAAGCCAACAATGGAGTTGAGCCAAAATCGGTTGTGGTGCTGCAGGGGGGGGAGCAGAAGCAGAGGTACTGCACGGACACAGACCAGCTCTTCAGACAGGTGAGGTCTCCTTACGGCCGGCTGTGTTTAGAGCATGTCAACTATTTAGGTGATTTAACATCTGACTTGGATTAATGTGAATTTACAATAAATATTAATACGTTTTTACAGCAGTTTAATTCATTTGGATTACAACATGCATCAGAAAATACAGATTTGACATGACATGATGTTAAAAATGTGCAAATGTAATATATTAATTAAATAAAATAATACTTTATTGAGATTGTTTGAATAATTTCTGTAATTTTTTTTGCACTTTTATTTTATGCATGTTTGTGAATGAGGTCATTAGAAGGACATCACAGACAGGAAGGTTTGGAGGAAAAGCTAGAGAAGACAGATTGAGATGGTTTGGACATGTTCAGAGGAGGGACAGTGGATACATTGGTAGAAGAATGATCCTAGAGATGGAGCTACCAGGTAGGAGACATAGACGAGATTGATGGATGCAGTGAGGGAGGACATGGAGGTAGAGTTGAAGACACAGAGGACAGGGAGGGACAACCCGAAAAGACAAGAAGAAATGTATATTTTATATCCTTCATGTACATGTTAAACATATATGAAGATCCAAAAGAAAAACCATGTCACTGACTAGATCTCACTGAGTAAAAAGTATTTTACCTTTGCTGGTTTCCAAGAAATTGTAATAACTGTAGTACATTCTTTTGGCCACACGGTTATACAGTACACACAGTGTAGCCAAGCGTGGAACTTTGAAAAGACATAAAATGCAAACCTGGTCTTATTTCTCTACTCATCTGTAAAAGGATAGAACTCAGCATAAATACATACACGGCATAAAATATATTAAAATTAAGTCAGTTATTTATTCAGGGAGTAACTGTGTGTTTTCTGACTCACAGAGAAATGAAGTCTGTTCTAAGGTTCATTTTCTGAGAACGTGACTGGAACCCAACAGTCATTAGGAGACACTTCTGTCTTTTTAGTTTTTGCTGAGCTCTGTTTTTCATCTTCACTTCAGTAAATCCAATTAAATGAGTCACCGTTTTTTTCTTCTTTTTCTTCTGTGATCATATATGAAATCTGCTGACACGGTGTCCTCTCTCAGCTGACGCTGTCACCTTCTCTCACTCACATCCTTGATTGTTTCACCTTTTGTAGGAGTCTTTCTTCCACTGGGCTTTTGGAGTAACAGAGCCTGACTGTTATGGAGCCATTGAAGTGGACTCTGGGAAATCCATCCTCTTTGTTCCTCAATTGCCTGAGAGCTACGCCACATGGATGGGAGAGTGAGTCCCACTGATCTTCAAAGAGCTGGAGTCGTTCACTGTAGAAGAGCTGATTGAATGAGTCAAATGAGTCCATTATAAATCTGTCACAGTTGTCAGGTTTTGTTACAATAAAGACTTTATTTTACTAAAGAAAAAGTCACATTATTGCCTCATCACTTTTGCTTTTTTTTTCCCACCAAAATAAAGCGATTTTCTTATTTAATTTGTTCCTCACTTCCTCTTCCCGTGAACAGAATCTTCGGTAAAGATCATTTCAAGGAGAAGTACGCGGTCGATGAAGTCCAGTACACCACTGATGTGAGTTCTCAACAGTTTTGGTTATTATATTAAGTTCTTCTCTATGTGACTCTATTGACTCTTCTATAACAAAGACGACCTCATTCAAACTTTCTGTAAATGTTCATCTGGTATAAAAGTCTACAAGCTGAGAAAACAGTCATTTTTTTTCCACAAAATGAAGTGGTTTGTTTGTCTGTCTATCTGATTGTCTGTCTACCCATCCATCCATCCATCCACCCGTCCATCTATCTATCCATCTATTCATCTATCCACCCGTCCATCCATCCACCCATCCACCCATCCATCCACCCATCCACCCATCCATCCGTCCATCTATCATCCCTCTATCTTTTCATCTATCCATTCATCCATCTATCCATCCACCCATCCATCCACCCGTCCATCTATCCACCCGTCCATCCATCCATCCATCTATCCATCCATCCGTCCGTCCATCCATCCGTCCATCCATCCACCCATCCGTCCACCCGTCCATCTATCCATCCCTCTATCTTTTTATCTATCCATCCATCCATCTATCCGTCCATCTGTCCATCCATCTGTCCATCCATCCGTCCATCCATCCGTCTGTCCATCCATCCATCCATCCACCTGTCAATCTATCCATCCCTCTATCTTTTCATCTATCCATCCATCCATTCATCCATCTAATCGTCCATCCATCCACCCGTCCATCCATCCGTCCATCCATCCGTCCACCCGTTCATCTATCCATCCCTCTATCTTTTTATCTATCCATCCATCCATTCATCCATCTATCCGTCTATCCATCCACCCGTCCATTCATCCATCTATCCATCCATCCACCCGTCCATCCATCCATTCATCCATCTATCCACCGGTCCATCCATCCATTCATCCATCTATCCATCCATCCACCCGTCCATCTATTCATCTATCCACCGTCCATCTATTCATCTATCCACCCGTCCATCGTTCCATCCCACTATCTTTTCATCCATCCATTCATCCATCTATCCGTCTATCTATTCATTCATCCATCCATCCATCCTAGTCCCATAACAAACAATCACCTCCACATTTCTAACCAGAGATACAGTAGATTGAGAAGATGACAGTCGACTTAATCTGAGGAGAACCTTCAGCTTCATCGGCGAGAACATGAAAACAGGAAATGTGTTTCTTGTTTTCAGGTTCAATTCTGCTGCTGTGGCCAAAAGAATTGAACGTTTAATGAATGACTTCATGAAGATGTTTTCTTCTCATTTCAAACATCTCAGATCTAATGATTTTTGAAGAATGTCACCTGAGGCTCCCTCTTCCCCTTGTCTCTCTCCCTCTCTCCCCCCTTCACCTCTCTCCCCCTCAGTTCTCACTGGTGTCTTTCAGAGTGACCTTCATTCTGCAGACTATAAATAGAAAGATGATATTTATTGATTCTGCTGCCTTATTTGAGCTCTAACCGCTCCTTGCTCCTCCACAGATCGCCGTCTCTCTGACCAACCTCAAACCATCAGTGCTCCTCACACTGGTTCGTATGATTTTTTTTCAATTTTATTTTTCTCCTCTTAACAGCTTATCTTGTTTTTCAGTCTTCTATTCCCCTCAACAAACACAATCATCGTCTCTTATCAGCTCTTGGTTGTTGTTTGCCCTGATGCTACGTGACTCTGAATGATATGTTGGAGCTTTTTTTCTTTCTTTCTTTTCTTTTTTTCACTGAGTTGTTATGACATCTCTGTTTATTTCCCTGCAGCGAGGACAGAATACAGACAGTGGAAGCATCTGCCGTGAGGCCTCCTTTGAAGGGATCAGTGGGTTTGTGTCTTTTGGAAAAGTGGTTATTGTCCCTGAGTCAATTTGAAGAATAATTCACAACGTAAACTATAGCATTAGATTATAAAGAGATATTGGTATTACCTCGATACTAATGATCTCCTTAGCAAATATTTAACTTCTTAAATGAGTGAGTTAAAGCTTAAAGTCAAAGATTTTTTTTCTACGTTGCGTCACTGAGTCCCGTTTCCTAAATGTTCTTTTACAATCTCTTTATAGATGAGTGAAATCTCTGGCTATTTCATACTGATTCCATATTGTTGAAAAACCTGATAAGAGATAAAACTGAAGTGTTTAATGATGAAATATCACAATTCTTAAAATGAAATACCTTAGAAAAATTGGAACTTTATCGTAGAATTCTTTGACTCTGATTCAAAGAATCCAAATAAACCTGTAACTTTTTTCTCTCCTTCCTGTGTTTTGATCAGGTTCCAGGTCAACAACTCCCTCTTACATCCTGCCATAGTGGAATGGTGAGTGATTATGATATGAGCGTAGTATAAAACAACAGTGGATGGTTATTGTAATCACAGCACCTCAGTGGATTAAACGACGTCTGCAGTCAGAACCAAAGGTCTTGTAGCTGAGTTGGTTTCATTTCTCTCAGTAGCTGAGGCTTTTATTTTGAAGCCCTGCAGATGAAATGAACACCATCTGATATAAAGAAAGATTCTTTCAGACACGACACCACAGCTACAGTCGCTGTCTTTGTTTATTGAGATATTTTTTTGCAGCCGATCAAAAACGTGTTTGTTATCTGTCTGATTTTTCGCTTAAAGTTAAAAATCTTTCTAATCATTTTAGGTTTTTTGTTAGACAAAATTATCTTTTTTTAACTTTTTAACACACTTTAATGATTTAACTTTTTTTTTAACACAAGGACAGTAGTTCTTTCTACTCTACATAAGTGTGCACCACAGAAAAAGTTTGGAAACTACTTCATATCATCAGTCCTCCCCTTCCTGAATAACATAAAGTAGCTTCTGAAATCCAACAGATGGTTCCACCTCACTCTCATCCATCTACCATTGTGTTGGACAGATTCTAATTTTAACCCGATGGTAATGCATTGGAGGAACAAATCAAAATGAACATTTTCCCCTTGAAGTATTTCTGAATAATGAGGCAGGGACAGCATTAATGTTTTCAAATAAAATTAAATCTGGAGGACGGAGGATATTGAAAGATCCAACGTCTGATTAGAATCAAGACCAGAATACTGAGCGTTGTTTTTTTTTTTCTGTTCGTCTGCAGTCGTCTCCTAAAAACAGACATGGAGCTGGAGGTTCTGCGCTACACCAACAGGATCTCCAGTGAAGCCCACAAAATGGTGAGAGTTGTCTTATAGTTGTGTTTAAATTGTTACATTTGTTGTCGGGAAGGAAATGTTTTCACACGATTTGTACCGTAGGTCATGAAGCATGTGCAAGCAGGAAAAAGGGAATATGAAATGGAGAGGTGAGTAAAGAGTCAAACTTTCTTGAACTCTATTAGTCCCTCGGGTGTATCCTCCAGGAACTTTTGCCTTAATTTAACCCATCACTGTAGTGAGTACGGGGCTGCTGGCTAGCGGTAGGGGGATTCGAACCGGGCCCCTTGCGGACCAAAGTCCGCTTCCTTAACCACTAGGCCACCAACTGCTCAAAAAAGAGGAAAACAACCTCTGTATATAACCCAGTGCTTCTCAAATAGTGGGGCGCATCCCCGTGCGGGGGCACGGTGCGATGCTGAGCCGTGTGACCCTGGGGAAAATGCTTTTTTTTTTTGTCGTACTACAATAAAGTGTAATTGCACTTCCTTGTAAGTTGAACTACAATGTTATGCAGAGGTGTACCTAGAACTATTTTATAGACAATACTATTATTTATAGTTGTGGCGGAGAGTGGGTGGTTGTTTTCTTCTTGCTAGCGGGGACATAAGAGAAAATAATTGAGAATTACTGATAGAACCCATCACCAGAGTGAACAGTGAGCAGCTTTGAGCGCCCGGGGAGCAGTGAGTGGGGACGGTGCCCTGCTCAGTGGACCTCAGTCGTAACCACCAGTTGGTGGATTCAAACTTGGAACCCCCGCGGACCCCAGTACGCCTCCACAGTTTTATTTGAATTTCCTTGTGTTTTGCAGCCTGTTCCAACATTACTGCTACACCAAGGGAGGAATGCGTCACACCTCCTACACCTGTATCTGTGGAACGTAAGTCCTTCACCTTGTCATCCACCCTAATATTTTTTTTACAGTCAGTCCTTGATGTTAGAGGAACAGCTTCCGCACCAATAGCAACGTGCAGCCAATCAGGTCTTGAGCTTTGTCTCTGTTGCAGAATCATCATGGTATTACGGTAGTAGTATTTTTAGACTCTCTGAACGTCCTTCGTGAGAAGAACTGCTCAGAGCGGGATTGTTTGAGGACGCTTTTATTTCACTGTCCAAATAACTAGTCCCGGACGACCTGTTTTTTGGTGCTTGTTTTTTTTAAGTGTGTTGATGACGGTTGTGTTTTTCTTCCCAAGGGGAAATAATGCTTCTGTTCTCCACTATGGCCATGCTGGAGCTCCCAACGACAAAGTCATCAACGATGGAGACATGTGGTGAGTGGACTCTACTTTGGAGTTTGAGAATTTAACCTTTTAAATATTTCAGCTTGTCATGTATGATTTAAAACTCAATGTAATAATTTAATATATTTAAATTTTTTTTTTTACTTTTTTCCTTGGAAAATTTCACAAAAATGCATTAAAAAAATCTTCCGTAACTTTTTCAACCCCCTTTTCCTTGCAAATCCACAATGCAAAAGGAACAAACAAAAACAACAAAGGCGTGTCACAAGAGAATAGAGATGGAAGAAATAATGTAAAGAAATAAAATTAAAATAAAAGGGAAAAATAAATAAGTAAAAAAAGGGGAATCTCTCAAAATACTACAGAGATTCTCTGAGTTAAGAAATAGAAACGATGATTTAATA
Organism: Paraplagusia blochii; assembly: GCA_016785265.1. Lineage (NCBI taxonomy): Eukaryota > Metazoa > Chordata > Actinopteri > Pleuronectiformes > Cynoglossidae > Paraplagusia > Paraplagusia blochii. Next base: position 21,724 of record JAFBJS010002821.1, on the reverse strand, counting down.
TAAACACATTTGTAAATATGAAATCAACACACTTTTTTATATTCCTGGCTTATATATTTTTCGAATGGTGTTTTTTATTCCAATTCAAAGTTCTGAAGTCCATAGATATGAATGCATTTCCTTGGGCTTTACCAATAAAACGAAATATGCGCTTTTTCCAGAGGTTTTTCAGTTCAGTCAGAAAAAATGCTGCGAGGTGTCACTGAACAAACCTTTGACAGGGAACAGTAAAAGCTTTATTTTCTTTTTTATCACTGCTGCCATATCCAGACTGAAGGTTCATGGCCTCGGAGTTAAATTTTCATGTCGAGGTGTGTATAAAAAAACACCTTTGAACCTTGATGGTAATTTAACTGGTTAGTCTGTTAAATTATAACTTGTTATAAATGATTCTACTCCTCTCTCCTGTCTTTCTCTGTTCCTTAGTCACAACAACCATTACGGGCCGTTGTTACAATTCAATTTATTTCAATTAAAACACATTTAACTTTGCCTCCAGACAGGGATTAGAGTTAACTGAAGTGTAGATCAAACATTGGCAGTTTTAGTTCAGAAAGGGAAGCTGTTTCTGCCAAAATATTATAAACATCTGCATAAAAAGCAACTTTCTGTGTCGCAGAAAACAGATTTGTAGGTTGAAAATAGCGGCAGTGTCAAAAATTGAAATCCTGTTGCAAAACTATTACTATCTCCACAGAAAATCACTGACTAATGATTTTCACCTACACAAGGAAGACCTCTTCACTCATCTGACACTGGTCTCTCTCTGTCTCCCTTTAGTCTGTTTGACATGGGTGGAGAATACTACTGCTACTCCTCAGACATCACCTGCTCCTTCCCAGCTAATGGCAAGTTCACTGCTGACCAAAGGGCCATCTACGAAGCTGTTCTCAAAGCCTCAAGAACCGTCATGGCAGCCATCAAACCAGGTTGGTTTGGTTTGTTTTCCCCAGTCAGGTGCAAATAAAGATCTGAATGTATTTATTCTTATTTATGGCTTCAGATCATTTCAGATCAGGGCAGCAGATTTTGGGTTTAGCTCTTAAACATCTGATTTGATCTGTATGGAGTGGAGATAAACTCTGGATTAAAGTGATGTTAAAAGAAATCCATTACTTTGTCAGTTGTTATTGACAAATTCAACCTGGAAGGAAAAAGGAAAGAAAGAGGGGAGGGAGAGAGGGAAGGGGGTAGAAAGGAAGGAACGGAAGGGAGGAAAGGAGAAAGGAAGGGAGGCAAGAAGGAAGGGAGGGAGAGAGGAAGGAAGGGAGGAACGGAGAAAGGAGGGAGGCAGGGAGGTTAAGAGGGAAAAAGGAAGAAAGGAAGGGAGGGAATGAGGGAGGGAAGAAGGGAGGAAGGAAAGGAGAAAGGAAGGGAAGCAGGGAGGAAAGAAGGGAGGAAGGAGAGGAGAAAGGAAGGCAAACTCCTTCACATTAAGGCATTTTGATTCACACCACTACACAAAACAAAATGTGGTAACCTGGCAGCTGGTGGATTCAAACCCAGAACTCTCTGGACCCAAGTCCGGCTCCTTAACCACTAAGCCACCACTGCCACATATAAAATGAATGTTTAATTTATTTTTATCAGCCAGTTTGATTACTTTGGCTGATACAGTCATACAGAAAATTCCAACCACGCTGTATTCTGGTCGTCACGACAAACCTGTTTGTGCTGAAGGTGTGAAGTGGACTGACATGCATCGCCTGGCTGACCGTGTTCACCTGGAGGAGCTGCTGAAGATCGGCATCCTGAAGGGCAGCGTGGACGACATGATGAAGGTTCACCTCGGTTCTGTCTTCATGCCCCACGGTCTGGGACACCTGCTGGGCATTGACGTGCACGACGTCGGAGGCTACCCTGAGGTGAACGTCCTTATCACAACCATCCGTGTCCACGCGAGACAGAAATCCCACTGCTGTTGGTCCAATGTTGACGCTTCATCAATAATAGATGAACTCTGTGCAGATGTGGAAGGAAAGGGAGAGGAAGTGCTTCAAAATAAGAGAAGGAGAAGGTGAAAGGGTCATACCGCAGCCACTGAAGCTGTTACTCAAAGACATTAATGATCACAGCACAGGTGTTTTTACAAAATATCTGTTTAGTTTAAAAAAAAAAAAAAATCAATCTTATAGTTGTTTTAAAGTCACAGAAACTATTTTTTGATCACCGTTCATTTAATCTGAAGCCCCAAAGGAAGACACCACCTCATCTTCTCTACTGTTTCTATAAAGAATACTTTCAGCACAAACAGTATAGTTTCAGTAATTTTTCCTATGCTCCAATCACGACATTCAGATTTTACTAGTGTAGAGAAAGCCCTCTTGTGGCCATTGATGATATTGAGTTTGTTTTTCACAGAAGTTGTGCTGAAATATAAGTTGCAGGAGCAGCAAAACTACTAGAAAGAGTTAAAAATATATTCCTGACCCTATAAGAATTAAACATTGTGTAAAAAAAATGTAAAAATTTGGTTTAAAAACTAATTGTATATATATTATTTTTTGTTCAGGGTACTGAACGCATCCCTGAACCTGGACTTAAGAGTCTTCGGATGGGACGTCTGGTGCAGGAGAGAATGGTCCTCACCGTTGAGCCTGGTATTTACTTCATAAACCACCTGCTGGACAACGCCCTGGCCGACCCTGCACAGAGCTGCTTCATCCACAACGAAACTCTGACTCGTTTCCGTGGTTTTGGAGGGGTGAGTCTCCTGCTGCTGGAACTGAGATGGTTTCTTTTGTTTATTAGTGAGCAAACATGGAAGTATTTTTCTGGTCATCTAATAGATTCTAACAGTGCGTGATGTCATTGTTATTTGTATATCGGCCAAGTCAGAAATCACATTTGTCTTGAAGGACTTAAGTGTTTAAAATAAAAATAAAAATTACCGTTAACCTTCAATTCTTCTCCTTCAACCCCTTTCAGATAGAATAGAACAATAGAACTTTTGATTTATCCCTCTAGAGCTGTGGTGTCAAACTCGATTTCACAGCAGGCCAGAATCGAAAATTATCATGAAGTCATGGGCCAAACTCAACAATAAATTATAAACGTGCATGTTTTCCCTTCTCTCCAGATATGAAATAGTACTTTTTTTTTTTCATGTGGATTCACTGAATCTGGAACAGCCAAAGCTTATTGGTATCAACACATGAGAAGTTGTAATAGTAGAAATTCACACATCATTCATATTTGTTTCTTTTAACAGAACAAAGTGTATGTGCTATAACAAAAAACATGCATTATTAATATAACAAATTCTGAGAGTATATAATACATGCATACATACTGGTGGGCCAACTATAGTTCACATTTGATTTTATCTCACGGGCCAAAAATAATTAAAATGTGGGCCAGTGTTGGCCCCCGGACCAGAGTTTGACACCTGTGCTCTAGAGCAATGTTCCCCAACTTTTTTTGCGCCACGGACCAGTTAAATGTCTCGTACTATTTCACGGACCGGTTGTTAAGTTGTGGCAGATAAATACCCCTTAATAAAAGTAAATTTCCGGTGTTCTGAAATATTTTCCTACCTATAAAATCCTCCTACTGGAATTAACAAGGATTTCTCAAGTGCACCCAGCCTATAACTTTCTGCTACCAAACCGGTACAAGGTTAGAATCTTGTATCAATGACTCTGCGTCATTTTGAGTTTATTGTTGTTGTCTTCACTGAGAAAATATTTCCTAATCAAATATA
>JAFBJS010002821.1:0-17988 GCA_016785265.1 Paraplagusia blochii | reverse complement strand
ATCCTAGCCATTCTATTGGTCAGTTCTTTTGTTGATATGGGTATGGATCAAGTGGAAGTAATAGACAGATGGGGCCAGAAGGAAACATTATTCCTCTGTGGCCCGGCACCAATTCACCCACGGACAGGTACCGGTCCCCGGCCCAGTGATTGGGCACCACTGCTCTAGAGCATGGGTTTATAATATCACAAAGGGCCAGAGTGGCTGCAGGTTTTGGTTCCAAACTATTCAGGACACACCCATTGACCAATCAGCTGTCAGGAGACTCAGTTCAGTTAAACAACCAAGTTAAGGGAGCTGCAGATTGGTTGAAACAAAAACCCGGAGCCTCTCTGGTCCTTTGTGGACATCCCTAGTCTAGTGTTTCTAAAGCTTTTTGACAACAGTGAGGGAATTTGCAGCAGATCCAGGGTCAGTGTTGGCCTCTGCTGCCTTGATACCATATTAACCAGTCGCTCTCTGCTGTTTATAGGTTCGTATTGAAGATGACATTGCAGTGACAGCGACAGGCATCGAACTGCTGACCTGCGTCCCCCGCACCGTGGAGGAGATTGAAGCGTTCATGGCCGACTCTGAAAAAACCTTCAGCCCCGTCGTCTGCAGTGAGAAACACTGAACGTTTTCATCTGTTGTGACTAAGCAGTGAATTGATCACAGAACCTTTAACAAGTCATCAGTCACAGATCATACATTGACACAATCAGTATTATTTTAATATGTGTTTAAATCACAGCAAGATTTTTTTACTTAATTCTTTATTCTTACAGTGATTTCGATGTTAATGCAGATATGGATCAACATCACATACATATATACATACATTATACATCTACAGACTCATGTACACACAGAAAATTATGTTCCTGCACTTAGTCCAGCCCTGTGAAACAGGTGGCGCTATCAGGAGTTTGATCAACACACACTCCAACTCTACAATTGTCTAAAATCAAGCCTTCTCCACCACAAGGCTGAATCCCAGCCCCTACAGGCTGTGGTGCATTCAGCAGCTTCTCCTTCTGCTCCTCAGAGGCTGCAGAAAATCAACCATGAATGAATTAAATGATGAAGAAAAAGAAATCTGCCCTAGAATCGTATTAGTTATAGATGATTTCTGTGCCTTCTTAATTAAAAAGGAATTTATTTTTAACCGTATCAGTGTTTTGTCTTTTTTTTTTTTACTTTTCTTTTCATATTCTTATGTGCCTATTTATATAACTGGTATAATTTTTTTTTTTTTTTTTAACTCCCAACTCCTGGACCATGGCTCACTGGTCCAGTGAGTGAAGAACATTTAACAATAATAAAACAATTATAACAGAAATAGTATAAGCAAAAATATGACAAATTTCTATTCTAATCAACTTCAATAGGAATTTTCCTATTTAAAAGGCTGTTAATTTAATATAAAACATTATATTTAGTTTTATATTTTTAGAATATCAGAATCACATGGTAACGATGATGATAAATGAAAAATAAACTTTAACTAAGCCACTACGACTGCTGGAGAGCTGTAAATATATTTTGAAAATGATTGAATGAATATTTTTGGATTTGCAGTGTTTTATTTTTGGAAGATTGTTTTTTTTTTTAACATTTTTCACTTGCATGGAAAGTGAGACGACGTGTATCGCGAAAACATGTCAAAGTTGGACGTGGTGCTGCAGTGAGGAGACGATGACACAGAATAACATGAATCTCCTTTCAGCAGAACATGTGGGATTCCAAACTATTCCTAACATGAAGGAAGCCTGTGCTTTTATTCAGACATCTGCCCATTAGTGAATCTCTGGAGGTTGAAGTCCTATCACTGTGCCCTTGGTCCATGCATGTCAGCTGGATGAGATAAAAACACCCAGATGGATTCTGTTCAGATGTCAGCACCTACACGCTCCAGGACATAATGGTTTACAGTGGAACCTCCCGGGGCCGGTGGAAAGGTCTCCACATCCATCACTGCAAATAGTTGATGTAATACTCACTGACTGGAACCAGGTTCTGGCAGATGTCCTCATTTAAAACATGAGTTTGTTCCTGTTATGGTTCATCTGCTGGACGCACAGACCACAGTTTTGTTGAAGTGAATGTGCTGAGACTGTGAGACTTTTTCCCCACGTGACCTTAAATTGTCTTTTTTATTTGGAGCCATGATTTCCTACATCCTGTTATGAGTCGTATATTTTTACTTTTCTATTAATAACATTATATAAATCACTGGGCAAATTAATGACCGTGTTCTATTGTCTGTGTTTGTTGTTGCGATGGCAGCTTCTCTGTCATTTGTGTTTTGGTTTTTCTGTCATGTTTGACTGGTGGCAATATTGTTTCTTAACAGGTTCAATATGGGGTGCGTGGCCCCTTGAGTAGGCTGAAGTGTTACAGGAATTATCAAAGGCCTTAGTTGAACTTGGGCTCCCCCTTGTGGTACGGTGAGACTCACAGGCTCTTTATTGTCATTACAGCCAAAAGACATGGGCTGCACAAAATTTGTTACCCCGGTCTTGATCCTGTTTTAGGTCCTAGGTCCTGAACATTGAGTAAAAAGGTGCAAAAAGAAGATCAATGAAGGGAATTCTCTATGATGTTAACATTTTCAATACTTGAGTTTCTGTAGCTTAAACTATTGTTCCCCAACCGTTTTTTGCACCGTGGACCAGTTAAATATCTGGTAATTTTCATGGACCCGTCATTAAGTTGTGGCAGATAAATACCCCTTAATAAAATGAAATTTCTGGTGTTCTGAAAAATTTTCCTACCTATAAAATCTTCCTACCAGAATTAACTGTGCATGGGCACAACAAGGATTTCACACAGCCCTTTTTGCTACCAGACCAGTTCACAAGGTTAGAATCTTGTATAAATGACTTTGCGTCATTTTGAGTTTTTTGTTGTTGTCTTCACTGAGAAAATATTTCCTAATCAAATACAGTTGCATTATTGACATTGATTCTATTGTTCAGTTCTTTTGTTGATATGGGTATGGATCAAGTGGAAGTAATAGACAGATGGGGCCAAAGGGAAACATTATTTCTCTGCAGCCCGGCACCAATTCACCCACGGACCAGTACTGGTCCCCGACCCAGTGGGTTTTGTCGTTAAATCAGGACATGATTTGTCTGAATCAACTCTAGTTAAACCATTTTTATTATTGCAGCAGGAGGACACAGGAAGTCTGGCGTCTCTTCTCCATTTTCATGACACAGATTATATCTCAGAGAACATTATGTGACTTTAATGGTTGGAGGTGACCAGGCAGCAACGATCATGACAGTAAGTAATCCTATTGTTATATTAGTCAGAATATGATGTGATTTCCCCCTAAAACCTGGCCAGTGTTCTGCTTTCCTCTCACTGTCCATTATTCAGTTCTTCTCTAATGTTCATTGTTTTGGTTCCATTTTCACTTCCAACTTTTTCCTCCTTGGGAACCTAAAAAAACCAAGTTGACTGTTTCAGTGCCAGTAACCCAGTTTCCTGTTCCCAGACTGCCTGGATTGAAGAGTAGGTCACACTCATTATCTCAATCATCCATTTGAAAAGCCAAATCTTTGTTTCAGGAATGTTTTATGACCTTAGGGATCGTCTTTCCAGGCAGAGAGGCCAAGTAACCACAGTCACCTTTATTCTGCGAGCTGTCTGGTCTGGGCAAATCTATCGCTGCTTCCGGTCGTATAATTATTCAAACATCCCAAATGCAGAATGTCGATGTTCTGGAGACCGGGTTCTGCTGCACACATTAGTTTTCTGGTTTCTGTCTTATTAGTGTCATCCATTAGTTCAAATCCCACGACTACAACGACAGCAGCACAGACTCCCTGCAGACAAGAGCCCAGAAATGAACACATTTTAATGAACAGTGTTGAGTCAGAATTTTATTGGGATCGATTAGTTGCATGTAATTATGCATGATCGTTGCTAATTAATTTCATTTTCAACTAATTAAATCAAATGCTTGGTTAAGCATCTAGTTTTTGTTTATCTCCCCAGAATAATCTATTGTTTTATTAAAGTAACATTTGGTTAGCATGTGTGTGCAACAGTCCCTTATATTGCACTTACATAGCGCAATGTAAACATTTAAAAATACGGTTCTAGTGATAAAGAGTATAATTTTAATCTTCTTTTCCTTTCACTTTGTCCTTTTTTTAGGGGTTGCCACAGTGAGTAAAACTTTTCCATCTCACCCTGTTCTCTGTATCTATGTGTGTATTCTATTCTGACTCCAACTACCTCCATGTCCCCCATCACTGCATCCATCAATCTCCTCTTTGTCTCCTACCTGGGAGCTCCATCTCTAGGATCATTCTTCTACCAATGTATCCTCTGAACATGTCCAAACTATCTCAATTTGACTTCCTGTCTGTGTTGTCCGTCTAAATCACCTCATTCCTGATCCTGTCCATCCTTGTCTCTCCTAAAGAGAATCTCAGCATCTTTAACTCCTCCACCTCCAGCTCTGTCTCCTGTCTTCTACCTATTCCTAGTGTCTCTAATCCATCCATCATGGCTGGTCTCACCACTGTCCTGTAAATCTGTCCCTTCACCTTAGCTGACTCTGTTCTATCTCAGATCACTCCTGACTCTTTTCTCCAGTTGTTCCATCCTGACTCCACTCTATTCTTCTCATTTCTTCCAGACTCTCCACTGCTCTGAATCTAAACTATCTATATAAAGTCCTCCACCTTCTCCACCTTTTCTCCTTGTAACCTCACCATTCCACTCCCTTTCATTAAATCGTAAAAGTCTACGATAACAACGAAAGCTGAAATGTTACGTTAGGGACGCTACATACTGTGCATTGCTCGACAAAGATACGCTAAGCTAATCTCTGCTAATACCGTTGTTGTTGTTTTTTTACTTCTTTAGGTTTTACCGACTGTTCTGGACGGTGTTCGTTATGATTAACGAGTCATAAATGAGCAATACTTCTGTCATCGTGTGTACAAGTTAGTAAATATGTTTATTACATACAAAACTCCAGAATGATAGACAGGAATTCGCTGCGGTGAGGAAATTGCTTCAGACCGGAAGTTGCTGGTGCTCTCGTTCCGTTTAGTTTTGTAATCATGTCCCACAAGCACCGCAACCTTAAAAATCCATACATACAGCATACAGTACTAATAGATACGAGGTAAAATGATGACGTCTGAGGGAAATGATGTAATAAAACCTGCAAGTGTGACGAGAGGTACTGGGTGTTTTGTGTAAAGCTTTAGAAAATTACCAATCACAACCAACTGTCAACTTAATATACCATTAATGTCACTTTTACAAAATAACTCCTATTTACTGAAACCTGATCTTTGTTTAGTTATGACGTATATGTTTATGATATTATACAGTTACGCGTGGTTCTCTGTTCTGTAAATGGACGAGGTAATACTGCTGGTTTATTTATTTGAAGTCACTATACTTTTATTTTGATGATTTCCGACATCCGGTAGAGAACAACTTTACAATCTAAAGACTTTTACGAGTTGGGTGTTTTTTGTGAGTTTTTTTTTTTTTTTTTTACAAAATGTAGTATATATCTTATAATTAGATTTATGGACACATAGAGACGAAAAATAAAATTTTGAGATTAAAGTCGTAAATTTGCATGATGTGTTTAGGGGGGACGGGAGAAAAGCAAACGGCTACAAACGTTACTGATGAGAAACGTGGGTATCGTTAACTGTAGTTGTTGTATATGTTATTACAACATTCTAATTGAGGCCGTCGACGTAATTTACTGTTTAATAACTCTTTTCTTGTAGTTTAAGTATTTTTTTTTACATATGTTGCATGATTTTGTGCGTCCTCGACTCTTACACTTGTATTTCTTCCTCTGAACGTCACGCACAAAAATAAAAACTAGTTGACATTATATCAAGTCAACTCATCATGTGATATATATTTTTAAAAGACAGTTAGCACCAGATCCTAGTGGTTAATGACACCCCTGATTATTTACCTACAAAATCCCTGACTTTGTACAAAAGGTTTTACAAGAAGACCTGGAGCTGGTGAGTAGATAAAGCGTCGCTCCAATGAATCTGTATGTTGTTCTATGATCACTGTTGAAAATTAAGGAAAAATCAGGGAAATAAAACAATATTTTTACAACTAATATAAAACTCACCTACGCTTTCATACATTAACTGTGAATATATACACATAAATACAGCTTGTTTTGCACAGCAGGACATTATGGCCACATAGAAAAATAATAACTTCTGATTGGTATTGTTAATGTACTTATTTCTTGTAACCTCACAATGTTGTCCTCATAGGATAAGAATTTAAAGCTGTTTTTAGTTACGTATTTAAATACATTCTCAATATGGCCATAATATTCTGTTGTAGTTTTGTATTGTTCCATCATACATAAGAACTGTCTTTTGCTTCTTTGCTCGGACAGACTTTGGAATGCGTACTGATTCTAGATACCGTATTCAGGTTAAACAATCTACAGTGGTGAAGGTGGGCCGGGTTCTAGTCCTTGAACACAACACAAATAAATAAGACTTTTTTTCTTTTCTTCAGTTACTATCAGGACTGTCTGGCACTCCTTATATATAAAAAAGACCATTTAATTTGTAATCCATACACACATTCTATATACAAACATATTACAAAGGCACACTTCCTGTCTGAAACATTCAAGTTCCACCATTTTTCCTTGTGAACCTGTCTGTTTGACAGACAAACACTATCAGCACCATGTAGAGTAGGAAAGCCAGTGAGGAGATGACATATCTTTGGTCAACAAAGTGTGAGTTGAATAGCTGATTAGAGTAAACACTGGACCAACTTCTTATGTCATCAGCCATGAATCTGACCAGTAATAGCGTCTAAAAAGTCCACGTATCAACGCGCCATCCTCTTCATTGGAAGTCCACTTTGATTGGCTTTCCAGCAGAGACACTTTCGAGCTACTGTCATCGGAACAGTAGAAAACAATTCTTTCTCATTCTTGTCAATCCATTTTCCTGCATCATTTCTTTTTTGCTCCTGAAGTCATTCATCCAATCACATCTCTGGTTGTCGGCTCACTTCCTTGACTCAAAGCGAGACAGATATTTCTCTGAGCTTCCATCTTCAGCGACATAACTAAAATCCCCTTCAGCTAATGTTTAGCCGGTCCACTCCCGTGTCTTGCCCAGGACTAGAGTGCCTGCAGTGGGTACAGTATAACGTGACGTCAAAAAAAAAAGTGCTAGCTGCGGCCGCGGTGAATGGTCTGTCTGTGGGCCACACGTAAGCATGATGCACAGCATGTCATCTTGTAGTAGTCGTAGACGCAGAGGCGAGCTTGTACCACCACGTTGCAGTTGTAGTACTTGTCCTTGCAGTTCTCATCTAGGATTAAGAAAAGTTGTTTAAATACAGGATGTTCGCGAGATAATAGAGAATGAGCTCTCTACTGTCTCTACAGGTGAGCTCTTAATTGCAGTAAAACTTAACATATTGTTTCTGGTCAAAGTCATTAGAGCAAAGCATAAATGTTTCTTTTTTTGATAATTCTTGAGCAGTTTGTGGACAATGAAGACACCTTAGACCTTCTTTAAACAAGTTAAGTAAAAAGCTGGAATAAGTAGGATTTACAGCACAAGCCTGGCTAACATTTACCTATCTGAGGTACACAGGGGTCAGGGTTACAGTTCTCCTTGTCTGTAGGTCGCAGCTGCTCTTCACAGTTGTTGCTGGACAGCATGTCGTCTGACAGGCATCGCACCTCTCGAACCCGGAATCCTCCTTCACATGTTTTTGAGCACTGGAAAAACACAAACTCTGAATAAATACACTTCAGTTTTTTAAGCAAAACTAAATCCAAACACCTCTGAGTCCCTAGGGGTCAGTAATGATCCAAACTTGTCTTTATCATTATGTAAATGCAACACTTTTTCTTACTAGTTAAACAAATTGCTTAGTAATTAATGTAAAACTCACAGCACTCCAGTCGGTGTAGTACCACTTTGCTCCACAGGCCTTGAGGTTGCAGCTCTGCTGGCTGAGTGGTCGGTCCAGTGAGGAACACTCGTATGGTGGCATGACTGTGAATCCTTCATCGGACCTCATCAGACACACTACTGACCTCTGCTGGCTGCCTGCACCGCACTCTGCTGAACACTGTGGGGAAATAAGATTTGATATAAATTGCAAGAACGGCGCCTATTGGCAAAGACCTGGATCTAAACATTTGGCAGACCCTTCCACCTTGGACTGATCTGTCCTGAGCGTACCTGACTCCAGGGTCCTGTGAACCACTCAATACGGTTTTCACAAGGGCCGTTATTGCAGACCTGAGAATCGGGGGGGCGCTCGTTGCCACACCCCTCCAGAGGTAGGCTGCTGATGTGATTGGTCAAACAGAGGATTCCCCTCGTTCGAACACCTAACCCACATTCAGCAGAACACTGTGACACAAAAGTTAAACTCTGTTATCTTTTCCAGGTTGATTTATATGTTATATGTTCTTTTAATGAGCTTAAACAATTGATTTGAATTCAACACATACCCTATTGCCCCAATCAGTGTAAAACCAGCTCTTGGCACATGCTCCCATGTCACAGTTCTCCACATCAGTGGGTCGCAGATTCATGTTGCACTCCTCATCTGGAACAAAGTCACCAATGTTGCTGACGCAGTGCACATCTCTTGACCTCTGGCCGACCCCACATGGCACAGAGCACTAAGGTACACAGGTTGAACGATGACTATTGTGCTGCAAATGGTCAGAAAAACATTGAGGCTAAAAAACCTCCATTTTATCAAACACGGATACTCACGGCGCTCCATTCTGATCGGATCTGCCACTCGCTACAGATCTTCAGCTGGCAGGGACTGGTTGTTTCCGGTTTTTCCAGGTGTCGGCAGTGACTTGTGTGGACGTTAAGTGTGCGGTTAGCATAAACCTGCCGACAAAGGACTTGTCGGTGCTGCATCCCCAGGCCACAGGATTTACTGCACTCTGACCACTCTCCAATATCCCAGCTGCCAGGTGACAACATGCAACAGCTTTTGACTCTCTTAGGCTAATACTCAAAAAAAACTTTTGAGTATTTATATCCCAAATATCCCAAAAAATGTTTCATGACAATCCACTTCTACTTACTTTATACATTCTCAATGTATAACTTGGGCCGGTTAGTTAAAGTCATTAAAATATGGTTACAGAAATTGAAGAAAGACACATTAAGATCTTTACTCTAACGCTGTTAAATTTCTGAAGCCACCTAATGGAATATTATTTACCTGTCTGCCTGTTACATTGTTCCACAATATATATTTATATATATATATTTATAATAAATATATATTTTTCGTACGGAGACAAAAATTTTCAGACAAAAAAATAGATACATTTGCGCAGAACTTGGGGGATTCAATGCTCTATTCGTGGCACAATTTTTGTGACTAAAATGCATAAACTCTGTGTAGCTCTGTTTTGAGTTATACTTTTGCATTTTTACTAATTCTATCCCTGGAATGAGTCGTATAAAAGTGGAAGTGTAGCACACATTAATCTGCTAAATAGTTATCAATTGGACTTATAAATATTATTCAATTATTTTTTCAGCTTTACCATAAAAGTCAAATCTCTTACAATGCTGGACAGGGCTGCAGGTTACACGCCTCTTCCTGTGGAGTTGGTTTGCTGCTGCTGTCACACATGGCATCTGACACCTGGGCATGGGTCAGTCGATGGACACACTGAAAGTTGGGATATCGAAATCCTAAAAAGAAATTCATGCTCTCGTCATCCATTGTCGAACCCATCACTAAATTTGTATACTTTGTTTACCACAAACCATGATTTCATACCTTTGCCACAGGAGGCGCTACACTCAGTGACTCCAGTCATTTTCCAGTTAAAGTCTCTGTCACGTCTGGCTGGTGGCACGTTAGGCACCTGGTTGTCTGGGAGGGTAGGAGGGATTCTGTCCACACCGGTTGTGCCAGAGTTCTCCTGGCGAGTGTTGCTGTGATGACGGTCATGTCCACCCTGCTCGGTCACAGTGTTTTCTAAAATGTTCAGACCAGAGATGTATGGCTTAATATTATGTGCCGTGAAATAATGAAAGGAAAAAAGATAGTTTACACCCCAGATTGAATGATTAATGATTTTATTACCAAATATGTTATCAGTAAGTGCAGAAACGTATAACTGTTGGTATCAGTGCTTTAGATTCTACTAAGTTATCAACATTAAAGTTTTATGTTTTTTCTATGTTCTTCATGAAATTGTACTTTACCAAAAGTAATTTGCAAAAGTACATCAGATTTGTTTAAATACATTTTTCAGTAAAATTATGAATTCTTGACTAATTTGGTAAAATCATGAAGGAAATCTTTTGATAAACGTTTAATAATTGTAATTTTTTCATGAAATTACATCATTTGAAAAGGAAAAAAGAAACATTTGATTAAAATCCCAGGATTTTTTTTTTGTCCTGTTATCATCGTAATGATTTTTAAATGCTGTCTTTAGTTAAATGAAGTGTAATGCATTTAAAGATATTATTAAAGACATGTCTCTTTTATTTGTGCTAAAATTCATATTTCTGTCTAACCTAAAACCTAATTGCAAACATAATCCTAACCTTTATTGTAATCCTAACCCTAAACTTAATCCTAATTCTAACCCTAAACCTAATTCTAACTCTGACCCTAACCCTAAACTTAACCCTAAATCTAACCCTAACCCTAATTGCAACCCTAACCCTAAAACTAATTGCAACCCTAACCCTAACCCTAGCCCTAACCCTAATTCTAACCCTAATTCTAACCCTAACCCTAATTGCAACCCTAACCCTAACACTAATTGCAACCCTAAACCTAACACTAATTCTAACCCTAACCCTAATTCTAACCCTAACCCTAAATGCAACCCTAACCCTAACCCTAAATGCAACCCTAACCCTAACCCTAAGTGCAACCCTAACCCTAACCCTAATTCTAACCGTAACCCTAACCCTAATTCTGACTCTAAACCTTACTCTAATTGCAACCCTAACCCTAATTCTAACCCTAATTCTAACCCTAACCCTAATTGCAACCCTAACCCTAACCCTAAGTGAAACCCTAACCCTAACCCTCTTCCTAACCCTAATTGCAATCCTAACCCTAAACCTAATTGCAACCCTAACCCTAACCCTAACCCTAACCCTAAACCTAACCTTAATTCTAACCCTATTTCCAACCCTCATCCTACGTCCAACCCTAGTTCTAACCCTAGCCCTAATTCCAACCTTTACCACAACCTTAACCCTAATTCTAAACTTATACCTAAACTTAATTCTATTGAGGTTAGGGTTAAGGTGGAACCTAACCCTAACCCTAATTCTAACCCTAACCCTAATCCTAACCCTAATTGTAACCCTAACCCTAACCCTAAATGTAAACCTAAACCTAACCCTATTTGCAACCCTAACCATAATTGAAACCCTAACCCTAACCCTAATTGCAATCCTAACCCTAACCCTAACGCTAATCCTAACCCTTATTGTAACCCTAACCCTAACCTTAATTGCAACACTAACCCTAACCCTATTTGCAACCCTAACCCTAATCCGTAATTGCAACCCTAACCCTAACCCTGATTCTAACCGTAACTCTAACCCTAATTCGGACCCTAACCCTAACCCTGATTCTAACAGTAACTCTAACCCTAATTCGGACCCTAAACCTAACTCTAATTGCAACCCTAACCCTAACCCTAACCTAATTCTAACCCTAACCTTAATTTTAACCCTAATTCCAACCCTAACCCTACTTCCAACCCTAATTTTAACCCTAACCCAAATTCTGGCCCTAAACCTAACTCTAATTGCAACCCTAACCCTAACCTAATTCTAACCCTAATTCTAACCTTAATTATAACCGTAATTCCAACCCTAACCTTACTTCCAATCCTAATTCTAACCCTAGAGTTAACCTATTTCTAACCCTAACCCTAACCTTAATTCTAACCCTAATTCCAACCCTGACACTTGTCCTAACCCTGACCCTGATTGCAAACCTAACCCTAACACTAAACCTAATTGCAAACCTAATCCTAACCTTTATTGTAACCTTAAACCTAAAATTAGTCCTAATTCTAACCCTAACCCTAATTGCAACAATAACCCTAACCCTAACCCTATTTCTAGCCCTAACCCTTATTGTAACCCTAACCCTAACCCTAACCCTAATTCTAACCGTAACCCTAACCCTAACCCTAACCCTAACCCTAACTTAACCCTAATTTTAACCCTAACCCTAATTGCAACCCTAACCCTAACCCTAACACTAATTCTAACCCTAACCCTAATTCTAACCCTAACCCTAATTCTAACCCTAACACTAAATGCAACCCTAACCCTAAATGCAACCCTAACCCTAACCCTAAGTGCAACCTTAACCCTAACCCTAATTCTAACCGTAACCCTAACCCTAATTCTGACCCTAAACCTTACTCTAATTGCAACCCTAACCCTAACCCTAAACTTAACCCTAACCCTAATTGCAACCCTAACCCTAACACTAATTGCAAACCTAACCCTAATTCTAACCCTAACCCTAATTCTAACCCTAACTCTAAATGCAAACCTAACCCTAACCCTAATTGCAACCCTAACCCTAACCCTAATTCTAACCCTAATTCTAACCCTAACCCTAATTGCAACCCTAACCCTGACCCTAATTCTAAGCCTAACCCTAATTCTAACCGTAACCCTAACCCTAATTCTGACGCTAAACCTTACTCTAATTGCAACCCTAACCCTAACCCTAATCACAACCCTAACCTTAACCCTAACCCTAACCCTAAACTTAACCCTAATTTTAACCCTAACCCTAATTGCAACCCTAACCCTAACCCTAAGTGCAACCCTAACCCTCTTCCTAACCCTAATTGAAATACTAACCCTAAACCTAATTGCAACCCTAACCCTAACCCTAAATGTAAACCTAAACCTAACCCTAATTGCAACCCTAACCCTAAACTTAACCCTAATTCTAACCCTAATTGCAACCCTAACCCTAAACCTAACCTTAACCTTAATTCCAACCCTAACCCTAATTGGAACCCTAACCTTAACACTAACCCTAATTGCAATCCTAACCCTAACAATATTTGCAACCCTAACCCTAATTCTAACCCTAACCCTAAATTCAACCCTAACCCTATATTCAACCCTAACCCTAATTGCATTTCTAACCCTAACACTAATTCTAACCCTAACCCTAATTCTAACCCTAACCCTAACCCTAAGTGCAACCCTAACCCTAACCTTAATTCTAACCGTAACCCTAACCCTAATTCTGACTCTAAACCTTACTCTAATTGAAACCCTAATTCTAACCCTAATTCTAACCCTAACCCTAATTGCAACCCTAACCCTAACCCTAAGTGCAACCCTAACCCTAACCCTAACCCTAACACTAAACCTAATTGCAAACCTAATCCTAACCTTTATTGTAACCTTAAACCTAAAATTAGTCCTAATTCTAACCCTAACCCTCTAACCCTAAATTCAACCCTAACCCTATATTCAACCCTAACCCTAATTGCATATCTAACCCTAACACTAACCCTAACCCTAACCCTAATCACAACCCTAACCTTAACCCTAACCCTAACCCTACACTTAACCCTAATTTTAAGCCTAACCCTAATTGCAACCCTAACCCTAACCCTAAGTGCAACCCTAACCCTAAGCCTAACCCTCTTCCTAACCCTAATTGAAATACTAACCCTAAACCTAATTGCAACCCTAACCCTAACCCTAAATGTAAACCTAAACCTAACCCTAATTGCAACCCTAACCCTAAACTTAACCCTAATTGCAACCCTAACCCTAAACCTAACCTTAACCTTAATTCCAACCCTAACCCTAATTGGAACCCTAACCTTAACCCTAACCCTAATTGCAATCCTAACCCTAACAATATTTGCAACCCTAACCCTAATTCTAACCCTAACCCTAAATTCAACCCTAACCCTATATTCAACCCTAACCCTAATTGCATATCTAACCCTAACACTAATTCTAACCCTAACCCTAATTCTAACCCTAACCCTAACCCTAAGTGCAACCCTAACCCTAACCCTAATTCTAAACGTAACCCTAACCCTAATTCTGACTCTAAACCTTACTCTAATTGAAACCCTAATTCTAACCCTAATTCTAACCCTAACCCTAATTGCAACCCTAACCCTAACCCTAAGTGCAACCCTAACCCTAACCCTAACCCTAATTGCAATCCTAACCCTAACCCTAACCCTAATCCTAACCCTTATTGTAACCCTAACCCTAACCTTAATTGCAACTCTAGCCCTAACCCTATTTGCAACCCTAACCCTAATCCGTAATTGCAACCCTAACCCCAAACCTAAGTGCAACCCTAACCCTAACCCTGATTCTAACCGTAACTCTAACCCTAATTTGGACCCTAAACCTAACTCTAATTGCAACCCTAACACTAACCCTCACCTAATTCTAACCCTAACTTTAATTTTAACCCTAATTCCAACCCTTACCCTACTTCCAACCCTAATTTTAACCCTAACCCTATATTCAACCTTACCACAACCTTAACTCTAATTCCAAACTTGTACCTAACCTTAATTCTATTTAGGTTAGGGTTAAGTTGGACCCTATCTCTAACCCTAACCCTAATTGCAACCCTAAGTGCAACCATAACCCTAACCGTAATTCTAATCGAATTGCAACCCTAACCCTAACCCAAATTCTGACCCTAAACCTAACACTAATTGCAACCCTAACCCTAATTCTAACCCTAACCCTAATTGCAACCCTAAACCTAACCCTAAACTTACACCTAACCCTAACCCTAATTCTAACCCTAACCCTAAATGCAACCCTAACCCTAACGCTAATTGCAACCCTAACCCTAATTCTAACCCTAACCCTAATTGCAACCCTAACCCTAACCCTAATTCTAACCCTAACCCTAATTCTTACCCTAACCCTAATTGCAACCCTAACGCTAACCCTAAATTTAACCCTAACCCTAACCCTAATTCTAACCCTAACCCTAAATGCAACCCTAACCCTAACGCTAATTGCAACCCTAACCCTAATTCTAACCCTAACCCTAATTGCAACCCTAACCCTAACCCTAACCCTAACCCTAAGTGCAACCCTAACCCTAACCCTAACCCTCTTCCTAACCCTAATTGCAATCCTAACACTAAACCTAATTGCAACCCTAACCCTAATTCTAACCCTAACCCTAATTCTAACCGTAACCCTAACCCTAATTTTGACCCTAAACCTTACTCTAATTGCAACCCTAACCCTAATTCTAACCCTAACCCTAATTCTTACCCTAACCCTAATTGCAACCCTAACCCTAACCCTAAACTTAACCCTAACCCTAATTCTAACCCTAACCCTAAATGCAACCCTAACCCTAACGCTAAATGCAACCCTGACCCTAATTCTAACCCTAACCCTAATTGCAACCCTAACCCTAATTCTAACCCTAACCCTAATTCTGACCCTGAACCTTACTCTAATTGCAACCCTAACCCTAACCCTAAGTGCAACCCTAACCCTAACCCTAACCCTCTTCCTAACCCTAATTGCAATCCTAACCCTAAACCTAATTGCAACCTTAACCCTAACCCTACTTCTAACCCTAAACCTAACCTTAATTCTAACCGTATTTCCAACCCTCATCCTACGTCCAACCCTAATTGTAACCCTAGCCCTAATTCCAACCTTTACCACAACCTTAACCCTAATTCCAAACTTATACCTAAACTTAATTCTATTTAGGTTAGGAATAAGGTGGAACCTAACCCTAATTCTAACCCTAACCCTAATCCTAACCCTAATTGCAACCCTAACCCTAACCCTAAATGTAAACCTAAACCTAACCCTATTTGCAACCCTAACCATAACCCTAACCCTAATTCTTACCCTAACCCTAATTGAAACCCTAACCCTAATCCTATTTCTAACCCTAACCCTAAATGCAACCCTAACCCTAACCCGAAGTGCAACCCTAACCCTAATTCTAACCGTAACCCTAACCCTAATTCTGACCCTAAACCTTACTCTAATTGCAACCCTGACCCTAACCCTAACACTAATTGCAACCCTAACCCTAATTCTAACCCTAACCCTAATTCTAACCCTAACCCTAAATGCAACCCTAACCCTAACCCTAAGTGCAAACCTAACCCTAACCCTAATTCTAACGGTAAACCTAACCCTAATTCTGACTCTAAACCTTA
Organism: Paraplagusia blochii; assembly: GCA_016785265.1. Classification (NCBI taxonomy): domain Eukaryota; kingdom Metazoa; phylum Chordata; class Actinopteri; order Pleuronectiformes; family Cynoglossidae; genus Paraplagusia; species Paraplagusia blochii. The sequence continues at coordinate 1,757 of JAFBJS010002821.1, read as the reverse complement.
CACAAATTGCAAATCTAACCCTAACCCTAACCCTAACCCTAATTGCAAACCTAACCCTAACCCTAATTCTAACTCTAACCCTAACCCTAACCCTAAACTTAACCCTAATTTTAACCCTAACCCTAATTGCAACCCTAACCCTAACCCTAAACTTAACCCTAACCCTAAACTTAACCCTAACCCTAATTGCAACCCTAACCCTAACCCTAATTCTAACCCTAACCCTAATTGCAACCCTAACCCTAACCCTAATTCTAACCCTAACCCTAAATGCAACCCTAACCCTAAACTTAACCCTAATTTTAATCCTAACCCTAATTGCAACCCTAACCCTAACCCTAAGTGCAACCCTAACCCTAACCCTCTTCCTAACCCTAATTGAAATACTAAACCTAATTGCAACCCTAACCCTAACACTAATCCTAACCCTAATTGTAACCCTAACCCTAACCCTAAATGTAAACCTAAACCTAACCCTAATTGCAACCCTAACCCTAAACCTAACCTTAACCTTAATTCCAACCCTAACCCTAATTGGAACCCTAACCTTAACCCTAACTGCAATACTAACCCTAACACTATTTGCAACCCTAACCCTATTTCTAACCCTAACCCTAAATTCAACCCTAACCCTAACCCTAACCCTAATTGCAATTCTAACCCTAACACTAATTCTAACCCTAACCCTAATTGCAACCCTAACCCTAACCCTAAGTGCAACCCTAACCCTAACCCTAATTCTAACCGTAACCCTAACCCTAATTCTGACTCTAAACCTTACTCTAATTGCAACCCTAATTCTAACCCTAATTCTAACCCTAACCCTAATTGCAATCCTAACCCTAACCCTAAGTGCAACCCTAACCCTTATTGTAACCCTAACCCTAATTGCAACCCTAACCCTAAACCTAAGTGCAACCCTAACCCTAACCCTGATTCTAACCGTAACTCTAACCCTAATTCGGACCCTAAACCTAACTCTAATTGCAACCCTAACCTTAACCCTAACCCTAACCCTAAACTTAACCCTAATTTTAACCCTAACCCTAATTGCAACCCTAACCCTAACCTTATTTGTAGCCCTAACCCTGGACATAAATCTGACCCTAACCCTAATTCTAACCTTAACACTAACCCTAACTCTAACCCTAATTACAACATTAATCCTAAACCTTTTTGTAACCCTAACCCTAATTCTAACCCTAATTGCAACCCAAACCCTGACCCTAATTGCACCCCTAACCCTAATTTTAACCCTAACCCTAATTCTAACCCAACCAAAATGCAATCCTAACCCTAACCCTTATTGTAACCCATACCCTAATTCTAACCTTAACCCTAACCCAGGGGTCAGCAACCAGTGGCTCCGGAGCCACGTGTGGCTCTTTCATCCTTCTGTTTTGGCTCTCTGTGACTTTGGAAAATGAATAATAAGTATTTCATTCAAATTTTATTTTATTTTAGTTTGTTGATTTTAAAATATAATTCTGATATGTAGTAAACTTGTAACATTAAAGTAAAACGTTTTTAATATTTTTATCGGCCAAAACAGGGGTCGGTAACACGCAGCTCCGGAGTTGCGGCTCCGGAGTCACATGCGTCACATTTCGTCTCTTTTCGTCTCTTTTCGTGATTTCACCATACACGCTGTCGTGGAGCGTGCACGCAGACTGCGGAACAGAGTGCTCTCACCTCTTCCCATCGTCATAGCAAAGGAGGGAAGAGCGGGCAGAGGGGTCAGTAATATTACCTTTTAT
>JAFBJS010002819.1:31233-41572 GCA_016785265.1 Paraplagusia blochii | reverse complement strand
TTCCTTTATTCCAAACAAGATTATAGCAGTAAAATCCATTCCCCAGGTTTGCAAGTGAAGGCAGTAAACAAATGGTCTGACCGGGTCATGAGAAAACCGCTATCAGCTGTTGTTGTTTGTCATTAACCATGCCCTGAATATATAACTGCATCTCCTCCAATCATTGGTCAGCCATTTCTCCAAGTGCCAGGACTGCTAATTGTTGTACAAATGACAGTGTTCCCTTTAAGTGCTGTGGTAATTACCGAGTCTTAATCCTAAATGCATCCCTGATTAAATCGAGTCAGTGCATGTTGGTAATGTAATTAAAATGGCAATCAGATGCGTTCGACGGCCCCTGTGTTTTTGGGCACATGGTGTCAAGATGGCTCCATTGAAAGGTTTTTTTTTTTTTTTTTTGAGATGATAGGTTTTCGTTTTCCGATAGAATGAGGAACGAAGGAACGGAGTTGTTGATTAGTGCCTCTCCCCTCAATGTTTGTTGCTCTGCCTTTGGGGCGTGTTTCTTTTTCAGACATGAAAAGCATGGCAGGAAAAAAAAGAGAGAGAGAGATCGCTCAATGACAACGTTATGCCAGTTGTTTCTTTGAATCTTCTATTTCTGTCTCAGTTCCAGCCCTAACCTTTGATAAAAGGTGTTTTAAGAACAACATCCATAAAGATTGAAGGAGAAAAGAGGGGGAGTTTAAATAGCAGCTGCCTCCAAAAAACAATATCTGCAATGTTTGTTATAGAGACATGTGAATATATCATCCATGGGTCAGAGTCATGGGTTGTAACGTTATAACAAAAAAAAAAAGTGCAAAAGAATTCCCTGTGGTTTCATGAAGCTCATATTCAGGATCACTCTTAACTCTCTAGGCACCACTTTTACCGGTCATTTATCACATATGCTATGTGATGTAATCTATTACAATCTATGTATGTAATCTATTTGCACCAAGACCACATGCATGTACAAAATGCATAGTAGTAGAATGATTATAATCAAAAACTACACGTTGTAGTTTACTGTCCTTGGTAAAAAAAAAACACTTATTATAAGTTTATAACTTTAAATAATCAATTTAGATGCATGTCCCTAACTTAAACATTGTTCAGGACAATCTTTTTTTTAAGACAGAGAAATTTAGAAATTTAATAAAGGTAGTATCTGTTGTATTGTACAGCATTAAAACCATTCCTAAATTTAGACATTAAATTCTGTTTTACCTTATAGTGAGTGACGTACTTTCAAAGAAACACTTATTAGACAACATTAGAAAACATGGAATATCTGGTTTTGTCATTACGATGCCACAGCTATTGAGGTGAGGACTGAAGTCATTTTGGTTACTATTAAGAAAACCATGGAAAATGTCTAGATATCAGCTCTGAAATCAAACTCTCATGAGTTATCATTACATTTTTCCAAACTTGTGTACGGCTGGGTGGTCTTGTTGTTTTTTGTCCATGTTTGTTCCGTTTTTGAGTTCCGACATTGGGCGAAAATTGAATTACTATGCATCCAGCTAGCTAGCTAGCTAGCTAGCTAGATAGATAGATAGATAGATAGATAGATAGATAGATAGATAGATAGATAGATAGATAGATAGATAGGTGTCTTTCAGGTCCCTCCTGTTGGCTGGACCTGGGTCCACTGTGAAGTGTGTTTACAGTGGTTTGATGGGTATTTTGTGGTTCAGGTCACACACCTGTGATGTGTGAAACCAGTTGTTGACAGGTAGAATCTTGTAGGTATTGTTCCCAAGGGAGCTCTGTAGGTGCATGATAGTTTATGTCTAAAACGACCTCCTCTGTTGAGAGGTGGATTTTCCAGGATGACCAAAATGGCTTCTCCCTACACCTCTCTCAAACCCACTGTCTCCACTGGCTTGGACATCTTGGTCCTCAAAGAGTGATTTGTAGCCTTCAAGTGTAGGTGGACGACTGAGATCTGACCTGAGGAGTTGTCCCTCCTGTGTTGGACCATGAGCAGCTGCTTGTAGAGGTCCACACACTCCTCACTACACCGAATGGCATAAACCATGTTGTCCAGCTTGTATTTTGGAATCCTGTCTTTGGGATGAACAAGCTTCTGTTCCGGAGTGTACACACATCCGGTGCTGACTGAAGAGCTGCCTGAGTTTCTCTGAAATCCCTCGATGAAACTCCTTTGGGATGGCTGTCAATTTTTAAATGGAATGTTTGAATGTCTGAATACACTGTCACCGGAGTTGGACCTTATACTGAAATAATAATCCAATATAAATATATATTTTTTCTCCTTAAAATGCAGTAATCTGGTGGATTATAGTCCGAACAGTGTTGATTCTAGATCAAACCTGGGTAAACTATGGTCCGAGGTCCAGATGTGGCCTGTTTGGCATCGTGAACCGGTCTGTCAGACTTGTCTGTCGTTAATTATATAACTTCTATTATCATTAGACACTGACTTTTCCTTGCTTTGCTTGCAACTCTTCAACAGATGCGGCTGAAATACTAAAAACTATTGAGTATTTTAGCCTCAATGCATGACATTTATCTTTCTTCACGCAAACACTCAGTCTCCCTGCACCTGAGTTGCCATTTGAAAACCCATTGTGGCCCGAAAGTCACACACGACCGTTGGAGAAGTTCCGTGAAAACCAGACCTATTAATAACCTGTTCAGATACGAGCTTTAATTGAGTGCGGTCCCTAGGAATTAGATAATAAATCATTGCTGATGCAGATAAGGGACATGTTATTTGAGGACCTGTCCACCCGGTGAATGTTGACCGGTTTTGGGATTACACTGTCATTTGCAAAATGTCACCTGCAAGTGGCTCCAATTGTTCCCTTTGCTCCAAACAATAAGCTGTTTGGCTAAAGGAAAGATGGATGACACGGGACTTCGGGCTCCGTTAATCATTAGTGAATTGCTTTTATTGCCCAACCCAGTATTAACCTCCCAATAAATTCTCACTTGACTGTCTTGCACTTCTCTACAGTCAGCATAACGACTACCTGTCTGTCTCTCTGTTCCTCTCACCCGCCCCTCCAGGCAGAGCAGGATAATGGTCACCCCCTCCCGGCTTATGCTGACCTCGTCATTGAAATCCTGGATGAGAACAACCAGGCGCCGTATTTCCAGTTCGTCACGTATCAGGGCTACGTGAGCGAATCGTCCCCTGTTGGCACCACCATCTCTGCCGCCGCCAACCTCAGCTCCCCGCTGGAAATCATTGCTCTGGATAATGACATCGAGGAGGTAGCGTCAGCAAAGCCCTTCCATCGGCTAACCTTGATTTCAAGCAGACTTGTTTTGTGCAATCATAGAAAGAAACGTATAAATTGTTGTTATTCAACACACTTATCCATTTTGTTTTTTTTTTCCTGTTGTAGCTGGTTCCCGGTGATAGACCTGTAGGTAAAAGGGTTGTTTGTCGACGCACACTCACACACATGCACACACTACTCTGTGGGGATGTCAAGATTGAGTCTGCTCTAGGTTTTTTTTTTTTTTTTTTATTCTGAAAACAATTGATATTTATTTACCTAATACAAAATTAATTGTGTTAATCTCCCCGCAACAATACAACCAACAAAATTTATTAGAACTTTTATTACAACGCAGGTGACCAGCATGTGTGTATTCACATGTGTCAAATGTGAAAGATTTTACCAGTGCTGCCAGAACAGGGTCACGTCCCATAGTTTGACACGTCATCTTCCTTTCGAGGTGTTCTAACACACTGAAGCTAATGTTCATGTCTGAATTTTACAACAATATCGGAACTGAAGAAGCTTTCAGAATTAGAGATAAAACCATCATGTTGGGTATAAGGCAGCCCGAGACACAAGTAAAGATATTGCTTTATTTTACAAAGAAAACTTGTAATTTACAAAAACGAAAGTTCTAATTGGTGCAGTAGGGTTGTAGTAGTTGTGTGATCTGCTTGCATTAGTAAAAGCCTTTTCGAAGGAGAGAGCAGTAAGAGAGAGACGAGCAGATTCTACAAGTTTGGGGATTGTGGAAAAACAGCATGGAGCAGAAACTATTGTAAAAAAAAAAAAAAAACTGTCAACTGTCGTCTGCGTCATGTAGGACTCACCGCAGGGCGTTACATAAGGTAAACTTACACCAAACACAAGAGAAACTTAACGAAGCAGAGAAAAGTGGACAAGTGGTGGACAGACAAGGGGAGAGATGCTATGGTGCATGAGGATGCTGGTGCAGTGAGGAACAGAAGAGCAAGGCCAATGTTGTGTTCAATGTTTTCTAGTTAAACAAAGCTACAAGTCATGTATTGCTGTTTATTTTGCGATATTTTTACAGTTTAATTTCTTGGGTTAAAAAAAAAACGTCATATTACAAAAAAAAAGAAAAATTTGCGAAGCACTGAGGAGGGAAAAGCAAACCGCAGTGAAGAGTGCGGACATTATAGGTATATGAAGTTTCTCTGTGGCTCCAAACCCCAGGCCTTTTCTTTGTAAGGCAGACTGGGTAACCGCTGAATTTTGGAACCACCCTTTTTTATGACTATCCACTGGTCATAATAGAATTACAACCATACAGTTTCATTGGCTTCTACCTGAACATGGATTGTTAAAGTTTGTCAGATCAGTCAGTCCATTTGTTTATTTCTTCAGTAGTTGTAGGAATAATGTTTTTATAGTTGTGGGTTACACAGCTGTCGCCTCTCAAAGCCGCAAGGTAATGACATTTAAAAATATGCAGAAAAACTGTAAAATATGCAAAAAGTCTGAACTTTTATCAGTTCCAACTCACCGTAACCTTTTCAGAGCGACAAGGTTGAAAGGAAGATTTGCCACCTGTTGAAATGAGACTTAATTCCGGTGTAAGTGAACAGATTTATTTCGTCATCGGTTCAGAATGTGTCTGGAGTTTTATAAAATAACAGCAGTTTATGTTTGTCAAACAAAAAGAATTAAGGAATAAACTGCCATTTTATTTCTTGCTGCCTTGGGTTTAATCCACTTAAATGTTTCATTGAACACAGTCAGTGAATGTTTCAGAAGAGAAACCATTGACGTAAATAATACTTAACTAAAAATTGCAAGTTGTCACATTGTTGCTGTGGTGATCTTTAGTGACTCTGTGCTTTATTGTCATCAAAATGTCCTTAAATAACGTTACGTTTAGGAAAAGCTTTCATCCGAGACGACTTACAATTTGTCAGAGCGAGAACACAACAAATTTACATTATCCCTAAATTGCCGCTCAGATTGTCTGACATCCCTACACTTTTGACATCACACTGTGGAAAAAAAAAAATTAACTTCTCCAAGAAGCGCTCATCAATGCCAGAATCTGTGTTTGTCCCAGACGGGGTTACTTTTAACAAGTCCTTTTTAGAGACACGCAGAAACTCTTTTTGACCTCTGCAGTGTGTTTGCAAACACACTTCCTCAAAACACCATTAGCCGCCAGTTAAACACTGAGCAGATCTCTCGTAATGATGTGTGCTAACATGGATTAATGTGGCCCAATAAACCAAACCTTCCTGTTCTAACGAGTGTTTTGCAGTGCTGTGTCTCCTGTCTGGGTTTCTTCTACGGGTTTTATCGTTGCATGCCTTCCAATATTTTCTCTATTCTCTTCCAATTTTTTTTTCCAGTTTAATTTTTTCCTGTGTAAGTATTTGGATTGCGGAACAGAGTTTGTCCTTCTGTTTTCCCACTGTTGACACAGTTGTTGGGTCTGTTGGAAGGAGTGCGCTCAGCCACAGAAGTGGCGAAGAAGCGTAACATTCCGTACCTGAACTGTTGCCAGGAAAAAATAATTGAGATTATCGGAACACACGGAGAAAGTGAAGCAGCTCGGTCGTAGCCTGCTCCTTTAGTTCATCCCTTAAAATACCGGTTTACTCCGTCTTTGAGGAAGATTAACAAATCAGAGAGGAGTGCAAACAGAGATAACAAAATCAATAAGCCGCCCAGTCATGTTGTTTACCAAAACACCGGTGAGAGGACTCATTGATGGACTTGAATCGAAACCAAACACACAAAGGTGGACGACAATAGACTCCAGTTTGTAGGCAGTGAAACTACAAAGCTTTTCTCTGATAAATAACCTTTTTTTTAAAAAAAAAAAAATAAAAGGTTGGTTGTCTGTGTTTCATCCCTGCATTAACAGATTTCACAATGAAAATGACTTGAAATTTTATTGGTTTTCTTCAGAAATAAGGACAAAATCAGTAATTACTTCTATTATATTTAGGCAGAAAATCTTAACCTTACTTTTTCCTTTTTGCAAATACACTTTTTCCCTCTTTGCTTTCCTTTCAGCACCTTCAGTTGTGGCCTTGACGGTTACATTTGTGGAAAAAAAAAAAAAAAAAAAAAACTGTTGTTACCTAATACGTTTTTTTACTTCTTTTTTTTTTGTTGTTGTTGCCATATCTCTTCTTGATAGACAAAGGACCCGAGGGTGACGATTACCCTCAATGACTTCACCGCCATCTTCACTCTGACCCCCACTGGATTAATCCGCTACCTAAAGCTTCTCAAACCCGTGGACCGGGAGACAAAGATGACCTACACTTTCACGGTAAAGATGGATTGTGTTTTTATTTATAAAGGGAACATAGTGTTTATGTTTCACATTTATTTCTTATTTCCTTTGTTTTTTTTTTTTTTGATAACGGGATCTCATCCTCTGTATCTTCTCCTCTGACTCCAACAATCTCCTCTTTGTCTCCTACCTGGTAGCTCCATCTCATCATCATTCTTCTACCAATGTATCCACTGTCCCCCCCTCTAAACATGCCCAGACCGTCTCAATCTGGCTTCTCTAGCTTTTCTTCAAACCTTCTTGTCTGTGTTGTCACCTCATTCCTGTTTCCGTCCATCCTTGTCTCAGCATCTTTAACTCCTCCACCTCCAGCTTGGCCTCCTGTCTGCTGCCTATTGGCAGTGTTTCTAATCTATACATCATGGCTGATCTCACGACCATCTTGTAAACATTTCTCCTGACTCTTTTCTCCAGTTGTTCCATCCTGTGTGTACTCTGTTCTTCACCTCTTTTCCACCGTCTCCACTGCTCTGAACAGTTGAACTCAAGTACCGTATTTTCACGACTATAAGGCGCACATAGAAGTCTTAGATTTTCTTCAAAATGTGCAGCGTGCCCTGTGTGTTGTTGTTGTTAGGCAGGTGTTGTAGAAAACACCATAAGAATGTTAAAGTGTGGGCGTGGATTGTATATAAAACCCGCACCCTATAATCAGGTGTGCCTTATGCGTGTGTTAAATATAGTAGTGGCAAACATAACTGTTACCGCACCTTTTAGTCATGAAAAAAACAGTATCTAAACTCCTCCACCTTCTCCACCTCAGCTCTTTGTAACCTCACCATTCCACCGTTCTCCCTCTCATTCACACACACGTACTCCGTCCTGCTACGACTGACCTTCATCCCTCTTCTCTCTAGTCCAAACCTCCACCTCCCCAGCTGTTGTCTAATTTCGCTACACATCGCAATGTCATTTGCAAACAATGTTTCACAATCAAGTGAAATGAAAAACAAAATGATCATATTTTCCTGCCACTTTGCGAACCTTGTGACTGGTCCCAGGACACAACCCCTCCGGTCCTGGGACCAGTGCTTTTCAGAAGCTCATTTGTTACTGCAGCAGTGGAAAAAATGTACTTAGGTGCAACTAATTGACTCAAGTCAAACAGTTCAGTCAATCCAACCCACTATTTCATAGCAACAAATCATCCAGACTCTGGTACTAAGAGCATATTCTGAAACCCACAGTAACAGGAGGTACTGAGCGGTTCTTGGTACTCACTACTCTAGTTGGGCAGATTTGGAATTTAATCTTAAATCTCAAAATGTGATCCTATCACAGTAGTGAAGCTCCGGTCTGTGAAGGTCAATGCTACAAAAGTGGCTTAGTATTCAGATTCATATACAGAGAAAAAAAAAAAAAAAAAAACTGATATGGTTCCAAAACAATCGTCCCATTGTTTCTCTTTAGGGAGATAAAACCATTGTTTACCATCCTGAGACTAAATGGTCTCGCTTATAGATTTCACTAAACTTTCTTGAAAGCACCAAACTCTTACTTCTATTAAAAAAACAAACAGGCAAACTACAAATCAATACAATTTCCTGAATGTTTTATAAAGAAAATAATGAGGTTGTGATTCTTAAATGCCTGAAAAGGACAAACATTTAATCACCAAGATTATATCTTCAAACAACTAAACAATAGTCTACCAGGATTACCTTATTTGGTGTGTATTAAAATAGGTCGTTGGGCTGCTGCAGAATATGTTTGTTTCAGGGGCCACATACAGGGTGATTAGATGTCACATGGGCCAAACAAGTCCATTCACAATATAATTGCCCGTATGAAAATATTAAGTGCACGTTTCCCTCCTTTTGTCTCATCTCAAATAATAAAACAGTGTTTTCAGTAACCCAACAAAGCAAGTTTTCAGTTACAAACGAACCTGCAATTACGCCAAAATTGCAGACTGTGGAATTTTTTATTCCAAATTTCCCTTGATATTTTGGTGTAAGCTGTATTAGTTTGTTTCAACTCGTTTTAGCATTTGAATAAAGGACAGTTAGGAATCCATTTGATCCACCGTAGAAGACTACAGGGAGAATTCCTTTGTATCAGTGACGTTATTTAAAACCATGGAGGCAGCCATGTTGATGGACTCTTGTTCCAGCTACCTGTTTGGTCTCGTATGATCATGGGTGGAACGGTGACACTGCTCATGAACCAAAATCTTATTGCAACCTGAAAAAAAAGGACAGAATATTTTGCTTTTTTTTTTTTCATGTACCAAAATCTTATTGCAACCTGAAAAAAAAGGACAGAATATTTTGCTTTTTTTTTTTTTTTTTTTTCATAAGCTCAACGCAACTAGTTTTTTTTCCATAGACTTAAGGACGTGCAACAGAGTTACCAACAACTAGAGTTAACTTCAGTTACCTAGAGTTAACCTTACAGCCTACCACGCATAAACATAGGTAGCCAATAACAAAAAAAAAAGTTTTAAGATCCACCAATGTTACATTTTTATTTTTTTTTCATATTACCATAAACACACTTTGTTGGCTTTAGTGGAATTATATTTAATATATTCATATTTAGTGTTTTTAATGTAATATGTCATTTCTTAAGAAGCAGTAGTGGTCTAGTGGTTATGGAAGCTGACTTGGATTTTTCATGTTCTAATTTACCATCTGTAAGGTTGTTTCTGAGCACAGTACCGTCCTGACCCAAATAACTTCCAGTGAACTCACCACCAACAAGAAGTCACTGTATGGTGCAGTGTACTTTGGGTGGCAGTGGTGGAGACTTTAAACCCTGGGACCTGGTGATGAATAAGAGGATGGAAATTAATGAATGAATAATTTGTCAAAATCTTCTTCTCCTTTCGGCTTATCCCTTTTATCAAGGCTTTCCACAGCGAGTCAACAATTTCTATCCCACCCTGTCCTCTGTATCCTCCACTCTAACTCCAATCACATCCATGTCCTCCCTCACCACGTCCATAAATCTCCTCTTTGGCCTTTGTCAAAATATCACAAATATTTTTTTTTTTACCACTTTCTACTACGAAATTTTTCATTTGGCCAAGATAGAACGTCCTATCAGACTGCATGCTTGAAACCTCTGCGCCACATTCTGGGCTCTCAGTGGTGTCATATCGCAGACCAACATCTCAACATCATAAATCCGGACAGTATGGACAGCCTGCGTTGGTTAGTATTGACAGAAAACCTGTGCCTCCGTGTGATTCTGAGGATGCCGGCAGTATTATCTCACTCACAAACACATACTAATGCTTTTTTTTTTTTTTTTCCCTTTACCCAGTCACCATCTCATTGGCACAGACACCAAGGCTCTGTCGTACTCTCTCACACTTGCATCATAAATACGAGTAGACAAAGACTAGCCATAGAGGCAGTTAACTTGAATAATTATAGAACAGTAATCCTCTGTTTCCCCTAACTGTCTCCAGAGGATTTTTGTTTTTGTTCCTGTGTGGGTTCTGCAGAGAATGTAAGGGTGACAAATTGTATGGGTGTGCATTGTGTGCAAAGCAAACATTGTTTCCTCTTCTGGAAAAAAAAAAAAAATGGAACACATTTATTCACAAAACTGTTTTTTTTTTTTTTTTGCACTGCAATTAGTCATTAGATACAGGGTAAAATAGTAACAGGATAATGACGTGATCCTGTCTGCTGATAGTGACGGTTTCCTTTTTCCACTCAGTGATTTCAGCACAGCCAACGCACCATAAACAAACCACTGTGTGACACAACGGAAGAAAAAAAAAAAAAAAAAAAAACACTGACAAGAGTTGTCACATTTTGTTTTAAATCTT
>JAFBJS010002819.1:8928-25966 GCA_016785265.1 Paraplagusia blochii | reverse complement strand
GGGCTCTGGTCCTTTAGCAAAACACTTTTTAGTGTCTAATGATAAATAAAACATAAATTGTGTTAAGCTGAGCATCATCTCTCTGTGGCCCAGTACCAATTGCCCCATGGACCGGTACCGGTCCACGGCCCGGGGGTTGGGGACCACTGCTTTATATGACAGAATGGACTAACACTTTAGTGGTTCGAATGTTTTGACTTTATTTCAAAGTAGAAAAAAAAGGACAGTGGACAAGTTGTGTGGGATTAATCAGTGACAAAGTGACCACAAGGACGGAAACACCAACATTTGCAAATGTATCATTGTGTTGAGAGCAGGAATCTAAGGGGTTTCGTTGGTTACATTCAACCAACATGGAATAGAGCGCAGTTGTAGTTGATAAAAAGAAAAAAAATGCCACGAAATGAAGACGACTTCATTATAGTCACTAACTCCTATGACATTTGAGAAACTCTGATTACATTGGCTTTATTAACTTGATTGTCATTCTTATCCAGTGAATCATCACCTTCCAATGCTCCTGTTTTATTGACATCTCGCAATTACAGATGTAGGGTTATGATCAGGGTTAGAGTCTTCGATAGGGTTATCATTCCCGCTGTGGTTGTTACTACCTTTTTTTTTATTTTTTCACACCTTTTCCATTCTTCCACATCCGCTTATAAAAATGCATATGCGTTTGCGTGTTAATTGTTCGTCAGCGTGTTTGTGATGTGAACAACGCTCTGGTGACTATTTGTTGAATAACCTTATTAGCTGTTTCCCAGTAACACCATTAAAAGTCGCCAAAGGCACGCCGCTGTAGGAAGGTACTGACGCCAACTCCAGAGTTGCCATTAGTCCTGCTAATTTCCACAATCATTTTTGTTTTGAGTGGGCATTGTAAAGGTCCTATAGGTAAATACGAAAACTTTTGGACATGAGGCACCAAACATTTCTACGAGTATTTCAGTGTTGACACATCTAAAGGCAATGATAAAAAAGGCTGACATTGTTTTTTTTTGTTTGTTTTTTGTTTTTTTTTGTTTGTTTTTTTTTTGTTTTTTTTTTACCCAAAATATACATGAGACCCCACAGGAGTCAACAATCAGTTAGCAAATTAATATTCCTTTATTAATTTTCTTGTTTTGTCTACTTTCCATTTATTTTTTTTAACTCTACTTATCTGTGAAACATTTTAAAGGGAGAATCAAAATTGTCAATATCATGACACACCGAGACAAACTGCAGGGAGCACTGGTTCTGTTAAAGCTCAGTGTGAAGGGATTTTACTTCCAAAGTGAATAAAATTGACATTATTAAACAACAATGGGCTCATGGGGAGCTGTTGTGCCAGTTGACTAGCAACAAACTGAAATCTGTGCAGTCCCTGAATAAATGTGTTGGTTAATTAATTATTTTAGAGCAATAAAGTGATCTTAAAAAAAAAAAAAAAAAAAAAACTATTTTCTTTGGACCAACACCTTTCCTGCCCCCTTTGTTTTGATTGGTATTGTTAATCACCTTTTGTCATCAGGCAACACATACATTCTCATCACAGTAGAGCAGGCATGGGCAAACTTTTTGACTCGTGGCCACAATTGGTCCTAAAATCGGATCCGGAAGGCCGAGACTAGAGCAGAAAGATGGATTGTTCATTCGAACTAAGATAAATTGCATGTGAAAGTCACGTATAAAACCTAAAATCCTACATTTTTAATACCTTTTATGTCGGAAAATGCATTGTTGTAGTTAAAGGGCATAAGTACAATTATAATTTACATTTTTTCTTTCGGCTTATCCCGTTTTTTAAGGGGTTGCCACAGCGAATTTCCATCTCACCCTGTCCTCCGCATCCTCAACTCCAACTCCAACCACCTCACAATTATAATTTAAATAAATAATTTAATTTGGACAAGGTTAGCTGAAAGGTTATCTGGCCAGATGAAAAAAACTCAACGGGCCACATCCGGCCCCCGGGCCTTAGTTTGCCCATCCCTGCAGTAGAGCATTGGTATCCAAAGACGGGATCGGAAAAGAAAAATTGAGCTTTAACTGGTGTGCTTGACGACGAAGTGGAGTTGACAACATTCTGGTGTTGAAATGTCCATCAACATGCCATGAGACCTTTGTCGTTGTAACATGCATTTGGACTCCATGTCCATTTACAGATGTTGGCCTCGGATGGTGTCCAGCAGAGTAGCCCAGTAACCGTCAACATCCTTGTTCTTGATGCCAATGACAACACGCCCACGTTTGGCAAGGTCTCCTACAGCGTTGAAGTCTTCACCGACATGCAGCCAGGGGAGACGGTACTGCAGGTAACTCCCCCCGCTCTCCCCCCCTTTTTTTTCTCCCTGCCTTTCTATCACCTGCTGTGGTCCACTGATGCACACTTTCTTCTTTCTACCTTTCACATTAGATCCTACAAACACATTTTTCTTGCCCGGAGCAAATACCCATGGCAATTCAAGGCGCTACATTGACAGGCCAATCTCTGACACACTATTCATTTCTTCCCCAGTCATGACAGATAAAGCAAGGAGAATATTTATTTTTATATGTCTGTATTTTTTTTACATTTTTTTTCTTTTTGTTCCATCAGTGGATATGTTATATAAATTAATAGATAAATGACCCTAGTGGTCATTTCTTACATTGAAAGGAGAGATTTTAGACACATTTCAGACATGTTGTTACCGGTAAAGTGAAATAATTTCTCTCTAACACAAACCTACAGTAACTTTACATAGAGTGTTTGAAATGTAAATCTATAGTCCTACCTGGTTTCTCCGTAAATGTCTGGAGTTCCAACATACCATTAACCGCTTTCTACTTGGCATTCAGTGCATGATCTTCTCATCTTTTCGACTGATCCGTCTTCTTAGCGCAGCCTCTCTGAAAGAATGTCAAACACTAAAAAGGTCAAGTTTAATCTTTCTTGGAGAACGGCAGTTTAGCCCACACAGAAGCCAGGTTAGGGGTCAGAAATTGCCCACTATTACTCTTAAAACTATTTTAATGCTCAATTTACGAAAGCAGTAGGTTCCCAGTAGAGACTGCTGCTAATTTGCTGCCAACGCTTTTACTTTAACCTCATGCAGATAGTAACCAGAGTGGTTTGGAGTCAAGTTCACGAGTATTTAGGATGGAATAAAAGTATTGGGGTAAAGGCAATGGTTTTGAGGATTATATTAATGATAAAGTTTATTTGTTGGAAATAGTAATATTATTATAAATAGTAGCAACTTTTTTTATTTTTAACCATAATAGAACCATAATAAATATAACAAATATTCAGTCATTCACCTTTTTTCTCTAATCTGTCAACGGGTTGCAGGGGCAACAGTTGCCCCGACTGCCGCCCCAAATCGCACTGCACCATGCTATATAGCAGGGGTGGGCAAACTAAGGCCCGGGGGCCACATGCGGCCCGTTGAGCCTTTTAATGCGGCCCTCCATCCCTGTCCAAATGAAATAATTTATTTATATTATAATTAAACTTCCGACTTTTCCCTACAATGCCTGCATTTCCCCAGTAGATGGCATTATAAAGGCTATTAGAAATTTAGTATTTTGGGTTTGATACCTGACTTTTACTTGCCATTAGCCTTTTTTCTCTAATCTGTCAACGGGTTGCAGGGGCAACAGTTGCCCCGACTGCCACCCAAATCACACTGCACCATGCTATATAGCCTTCCTGTGGGTGGTGTACCTATGTGGGTTTGGATGGTGCTATGCACAGATCTTAAAGAAGCAGACCTGCTGCCAGTCTCATACACTGATGCCCCTGCGACAGTAAAGACGATGAAGATGAATGAATATTAATGCAATTTTTAGTGTTATAATAATTTTCTTTGTGTGAATCGTCGAATTGACATTTATACTGTTTTGACTTGGGCAGATTTGCATTCACTCTGATCCTTATTGATAATTAAAAGCACTAACTGTAGTAAGGGAAAAGTCAGGCTGCAGTCTGTGCGTGGAGCGCTCTCTCCGCTAAATGTCAACCATTTGTTCCTAACCACACATGAAACAAAGGTCATGTGTCCAGCAGGCAATAACAGGCTACTAAATATAATTCCTGGTTGGTGGACACCAATACGTCACAAACCTTAACGTTTACTCGAATTCCAAAGGGTGAGAACTACCATTTTTTTTTTTAAGTGTTGATTGATTGTTTTTTTTTTGCATATGTGTTTTTTTTTTCAGTTAACGGCAGCAGATGCTGACGAGGGACTGAACGGCCTGGTGACGTATGAGATCGTCATGGGAGCGCAGGGGGATTTTGTCATCAATAATCGAAGTGGACGCATCACGGTGGCACCGGGTGTAACTTTGACCGTCGGGCGATCGTACACGCTGACGGTCAAGGCTTCTGACAATGCACCGGAGACGCAAAGAAGGTAGAGTAGACAGTACTGGTCTTCTGAGGTTTTTTTTGGACAAAACCATAGATGGTTTACCTTTAGGGTTGCACTGAACTGACAATTGTTACACTGAACAGTAATTCTCAAAATAAAGACAATTATTATTAATATTTGAGACAATTGACATGCACTCCTTCTAACCTAATGGTGGCAAACACATGCATACTGACACTCTGACATACCTTTACATATTTTTCACTTTGTTCCTGCAGACAAGTTAAAGTTTTCTATTTCTTCTTTCAGCTTGTCCCTTTTTTTCACCTGGTAGCTCCAACTCTTTTTTTTCTGGTGGCAGTGGATCACCTTTGTTTTTGGATTATGTCAATACAATTCCATTATAAATTTTATCTATCTATCTATCTATCTATCTATCTATCTATCTATCTATCTATCTATCCATCCATCCATCCATCCATCCATCCATCCATCCATCCATCAATCAATGGATCAATCCATCCATCCATCAAAAACCTGCTACATATTTCTAGCCTCAACCTGTGTTTATTGGTATTTTTTGTTATCGAGTATCATTTTGGAGGTACATGGTAATAGCTGTGTCTATAAAATAGCCTTCTTTATTCCAGCGTTTGTTTATAATTACGTTAAAATCGATAGAATCCGTGCTGTTGTATTCTCATTAAACCTTCTCTGTCTCTTTTTTTTTTTCATTTCTTTTTTTTTTTTTTGCCTCAGTGTTCTGCTCTGCCACCTGTGAATCTATTCTCAGGAGATGTAGCTGTATTTCTGAGTTCTACTGATGTCCTGTCTGCTGTTACACATTTAATAATCACACAGTCTGTGTGTCTTTCCCCCAAGGTGGTGCCATTGGAGTAATTTCAGAAACCACTGTGCATATTTACTGTTAGGAGTGAGGCTGCTGGGTCAATTTTTTATTTTTTTATTTTTTTCGTTTTACTCCCAGTGGAAATATGGCCAGGTTAGAGCCCAGTTTTAAACACAGAGAAAAGTGCTTTAAGCTTCTGGGCCTGAACACATCTTTAATTTTCTCCCTGTTTAACAGGTTGGATAACGAAATGTTTTTTTGTAAAAAAAAATCTTAGGAATAAAACCTAACATTTTTTGTTAGTTTTTTTTTATAAGGAAGTCAGCCACCTTGTAGGTACAAAAAGCTGACAAAGTTCTCAGGTCTCAGCTTAGTTTCAATTTGTAAAAAAAACATATAAATGATGTTAACTATAATAGAATTATAATTTCAAATCAAAAAGAGTGAAATTGTGATTGGTTCCAATGAAGGAACCACATTTAGGTGTTTTCAGACTGCAATGCTCGAGGTCTAGACCCACCAACTAAGTAATGGGACAATTACGCCTGTGGTATTACTTACTGACAATGGGACATTGTTAAATCACGTAGGCTCAGTCAGGACATAGTTTTGTTATTCATCTCACGCAGCCCAAAGCAGTATTCCATTACATTTTGCATCTAAATGACAAATGTCATTTGTCCTGATTTGAGAGGAGAAACATATTTCTGACAATCTGTCGGCAGTTAAAAAAAATACAGCTGTTTTCTCCTCGTACAAACGCTGTGACACGATGTGTCCAATAAATCACCAGCTCTTTAACTTGTCATTTGAAAGCAGAGACAAAGACATTTTCACAGCAAAACCTTGTTTGTTTGTTTTTTTTTTTTTTTCTCCGTTTTTCCTGGTCATATCAAACAAATGTCATTTGTCCTGATTTGAGAGGAGAAACATATTTCTGACAATCTGTCGGCAGTTAAAAAAAATACAGCTGTTTTCTCCTCGTACAAACGCTGTGACACGATGTGTCCAATAAATCACCAGCTCTTTAACTTGTCATTTGAAAGCAGAGACAAAGACATTTTCACAGCAAAACCTTGTTTGTTTGTTTTTTGTTTTTTTTTCTCAGTTTTTCCTGGTCATATCAAATTTTGTCAACAACAACTTACTTGTCGCAGCAGTCGAGATCTGCAGGAATATACCACAGAGGAAGGTGGATTTTCTGCACGTCAGCTCGTTTCCGTCTTCATATATTTTATAATAGTTCAACAAACTTAACGTGGACATTGACACAGATTTGAAAAGCAATGATCGATACATACTTCGCTCTCTTTGTTAGATTTCTTCTTTTGTGAACCTAAAAAACACCATTGAACAGAAACGTAACCTAGTTTCACCAACACCTCTTTTCTCTCCAGTGACTCTGCACAAAACCCTTGAAATGGGGTCACGCACCATGTTGTCTGCTTTTCTTTCTGTGTGTTTCATAAAAATGCTCCCGCTGGTTTTCTAGAAGGAAAACTGCTATACAGTCAGAGGACTGACGTGTGATTTTTTTTTCTTTTTTTTTTTCTCTGCCAGGAGTTCCATAACAACAGTTTACATCGAGGTTCTGCCTCCTAACAACCAGAGCCCCCCACGTTTTCCTCTTTTCACTTACAGCCTTGAAGTCAGTGAGGCCATGAGGATAGGAGCGATTCTGCTGAACCTGCAGGTGAGGCGCCTACTTGCAGAAATCCTTGTTGACATTCAAGAGATGTGCAAAGCGAGAAAAACGATTATTAATTGTCTAATTAAAAACCATTCTGTTCTTCTAATCTCAACTGGTTTTAACCGCACTCTATGCTGATGACACTCCTTCCACATCTTCTCTCCAGGCCACAGACAGAGAAAATGACCCAATCACGTACAAAATTGTGAGCGGCGATCCCGAGGAGGTCTTCAACCTCACTAAAACGTAAGTTCAGACTGAGGTCCTCGGGCCAAGACTTGCAAGAGTTCATGGGATTTAACAAGATTAACAACTGTTACGGTCTAAAAGCGACAACAATGTTGGCAAAAAAAAAAGTATCTTATTGCAATTAATGTTTCAGACAGAACAAACAAGTTTAGGTTTCATGTGTTTGGGACACATGAAGACATGTCAACCAATGAAAAGACCAGTCCCCAACCTGTTTTAAACCAAGGACTGGTCAGTATAAGTGGTGCGAGTCTCAATGACTAAATTTAAAGAACTGAGGACACTTTTGGACATGCAGACCAGGGGTTGGTGGCCCGCTGATGTGGCACACGTAAATACTAGGAAAGAAGGATACAATTTTTTTTGAAGTCCGACACCAATCAATACCCAGTTGCATAAAAAAAAAAAAAAGTTTGGATATAAGGTATTGGTTCAATTCCAATCATATCTATCTGATAAACCCAACCCAAAAATAATAATAAGTATATTTTCTACATCAGTGATTTCCAACCACTGCACTATGGCAAACTAGCATGGCTTGCACACAAATCAAGTGTGCTGGAGAAAAATTATCCAATTATTATTGTTGCATATAATTTTCTTTGCTCATTAAACATTTTAATGCAAAACAATATATAATCTTCAGCTAGGTGGCAGCAGATGGCTATGGGAACTATATGAGTGATAATCAAAGCTGTTGCAGATCTCTGTGAGATTTCTTTCTTCAATTTCTGTCAACATATCAGCATTGTCTTCAACTAAATAGGCCAAAATATAATTGAAGTATGAGATCATTGAACTAGAAGTTTATTATATTTCAGTATTTTTATGTTTTTTTTCACTGGTTTGATGTAGTTTGTTTCCCTCACGATATATACAGGCTTTTGGGAAACACTTTCACAGGCAGCTCACACTTTTTAAACTTGTGTATATTTGTGTGTTTGTCAGTCAGAGGACCGTGTGTCGTTAAAAACCTAATCTAGACACTGACAAATCAAACTGATGCTGTTCCATTATACCATGTTTAGCTATGTGCACAAACCCGTGTGGATTAACAGTCGTGATACATTAAGGCTCACTGCTTTAGCTGTGATGTTGACAATGCCAGCGAAGTGACGGTGTCACAGTCATTATTGGCTTCTATCTTCATAATATTGACTGTCAGAGTCGATGATGATGGTAATGATGATTGTGTTGATGATACTGGGAAAAAGGCAGTTTTGCGATGTGCACCCATGGTGTTGCCAAGTATGTGTTGTGTTTGGTTGCCAGTTCCAGAATTCTGATGAGTTTAAGCTAAATAACTTCATGTTGTTTTTCAACCAAGGCACTGGCTTGTGGCCAGATATCCAAAGGAGAATCCAATGATGCAAATAGATAAGAAAACTTATTGGACTTCTGCTCTTATTGAATGTATCTCCAATATGTCAGTGAATGAATAGGATCAGGGCTTAACGGAAAACATAGAATTTAGCTGAGAATCAGAAATGCACATAAAGATAATGGTAACCAGTTTATACCAGTTTTATTTTGTTCTTTAAAAATCCTGTGTAGACTACAATCAAAGTCATTTGTCTAAACCAGTGCTTCCCAATCTTTTTCTGTTACGCCCCACCCTTGCAAGAAGAAAATAATTCACGCCCCTCCACCCCACCACCCACTCTCCGCCGCAACATTAGTCTATAAAATAGTTCCAGGTTCACCTCTGCATAACATCGTATCCTTGTTAACATAAAGAAACAAACAAAAAGAGATATAGTTCAACTTACAATGATGTGCAATTACACTTTATTGTAGTACGGTGGAAAAAAAAAAAAGCATGTTCACCAGGGTCACAAGCGCCCCCCTCAGCATCGCACTGCGCCCTCCCAGGGGGCCCGCCCCACACTTTGAAAACTCCTGGTCTAAACTATTGGGTCTCGGACCAAAAAAGAAAAAAAAATGTATGTTTTCTGGTTTTGTTTTCTGGTTATTCCAAGTAAAATGCAACAGTTTCTTGTTTTTGTTTTTGTTTCTCAAACCCGTTAAAAGCCCCGGATAGGATAGGGAAGAGTCCCTTTCTCATTGGAGGATTTGGATAATCAAGTTATCCATCCGTCCATTATTCTATTCATTAGCCTGTCGCTCTATCTCGGTGGTTCTTAACCTGGGTTCGATCGAACCCTAGGGGTCAGGTGAGTCGGTCTCAGAGGTTCGGTGGAGCCTCTGCCATGGAGGTCAAGACACACCGACTCACCCTACTAAAGTAGGGTTCGGTGAATGCGCATATGAAACTGGTGGGATTCAGTAGCTTCAACAAGGTTAAGAAGGTTAAGAATCTGTCTGTGTATCTGTCTTTCCATTCATCAATCTATCAATATTAAAGAAATTCACCACAAATTTCCTGAAAATACATTGAAACTCCCCTTTACTATTTATTAAATACGGTCCAACTGTCACGTGGCTTAATTGGCAAAAGAGATAAATTCTGAAAGTCGAATTTGCATCTTTGCTCTGCTTTCAACCTGCAGTGAAGCAGGGAAAAGATGGTTCGGTGTCGGCTGTGCTAAAGCAGGACCGTGCATTCCTAAGAATAACAATCAGATGCCTGACTTTTCGCCAGGCCTGGCTAATTAGATCAGTTAGAAGCTCACGGGCAGAGCTGCCTTTCCTCAGATGACACACTCGGTGGATATAATCACGCTGAATAGCATTCATTTTACAGCAGGAGCCAGTGCCTCCCATCTTTAGGCCAGTCAGTGTTTATATCTGAAAGCCGACGAAAAAAGTATGTGTGTATTCCCGTTCAGAAGGTTCAGAAGAAAACGAGTGCAATAAAATGGTGAGATGGTCGGTGTATTGGACCCAACAAGAACCAAAGTAGAGAAAAGGAAAAACATCAGGAGCGTGAAATTGTTGTTTTACTCACAAGAATTCACCGTCAAACAACATTTCCTGAGGGCGGACACTTTACTTGCGTTGTACAGACGTGTGTTATGAAGACATTTATTGAGCTACGATGATAAACACCGAGGATCCAAATCCATAAAACGCCTACCCTGGGTTTCAGCACGAACAACTTCAATCTTTAGTCAACAGCAAAGCCACATGCAGTAACTGCATGGACCCAAAAACATGTATGCATACATGTTGAGGATCGCTAGGATGGACAGGATCAGGAATGAGGTCATTAGGAGGACAACACAGACAGGAAGGTTTGGAGAAAAAGTCCAGAGAAGCCAGATTGAGATGGTTTGGACATGTTCAGAGGAGGGACAGTGGATACATTGGTAGAAGAATGACCCTAGAGGTGAAGCTATCAGGTAGGAGAGAAAGAGGAGATTGATGGATGCAGTGAAAGTGGACATGGAGGTAGTTGGAGTTAGAGTTGAGGACACAGAGGACAGGATGAGATGGAAATTGTTGACTCGCTGTGGCAACCCCTGAGAAAAAAAAAAAAAAAACGGGGACAAGCCGAAAGGAAAAGACGATGCATACATATTGAGAATCATCTTTGAACATGGCAATATTCTCAACAGTTTTCAGCCCTGTTTGTTTTAATTCATATTTACTCAAACATGAATTCAAATTAAAATATTTATGTGAACTGCCATCTCTCCGTGGGATGGCTGCGAGTGACGACTTAGACAACTTTGAAAAATAAGCTGAAAATAAACAAGATCCACTCTGGGGCTGGTGCACGCCTCAAACTCTCTTTAGCAAAATACCAGTGTAATTTACTCTGTAGAACGGAAAGCTCAAACTAATAATGTTTTCCCATCTCGGAGGTCCAAAGAGAACAAAAGACACGACTAACAGGAACAGTTTAGGTTGTGTATAATACTAGGATTATACTTAATCCACACTGTTAAAGTTTGTTGTATTTTACGTTTTTTATTGATGACAGCTTAACCTGTTTAAAGATGGAAACTGAATGGTTCTCACATTAGGGGGCGGGCCATTGCTCACAAGGGACTAGTATGTGAAATAAAATTTCAAAAAAAGTTCACTTACAGTTTATGAGTTCCAATGCAAAAAGGTTAAACCAGTGCAGTATTGGCGAGCTAGATATTAAATATTAAACCTTTACCAACCACCTTTAAGCCCGGCGCACACAGGGAAGGATTTCGCGCGCGCCGATTGCTCAGCGCCAGATTCTCATCGTGTGCGCGTAAATTTACGTTAGCCATTTGTCAGTCGAGGCCGTGAGCAAAATATCGATCGTGCTCGATTTCTCTCGGCGCGAGTGAACGAAGTCTCATCGAGTGTGGGCTACTTGAGACACTTTTCTCACAACAAATGATTTGTGCGCATGCGTTACAACGATGCAACAAGATGGCAACCAGCAGCGACTTGTTGAATGAAACGATATTAGAAGATAAATCCGTGAATCTTTTGCAAGACCATCCTTGTCTGTTTAATATTCGTCTTGGCGATTTTAAAGATAAGGACAAGAGGGAAGATAAAAGAAATTGCGAAGAAATTGGCGCAAACTGATAGGAACTGTAGTTTCCTGTCCTAAATCTGTATCATAATAATCAAACATGTTTATGGGCAAATTGCATGGAAAAAATAGTCAAACTAGTTGACCAGTGAGCAGAATTCTCATCGTGTGCGAGTGTACTATCAGTCCGCGCAGATGGTGCTGAGCAATCAGCGCGCGCCGATGCTAATCACTGGACTAAAGTGAGAAGCATAAAGGTATTTAGTCAGACAGTATAACATGTGTTATATGTTAATGTATAGAGTAGGATATCCAGTTAATAGAAGTAAATGTATTTATAGTTTTCACTATAGGTAGATCACTTGAGCCTGGACATTTGGCAAGTAGCTCACAAGACAAAAAAACCTGCCCTAGACTGTATTGCCCAGTCTAGGGAGAGTTTTCCCATCACAATTATAAGACAGTAAAATTTCAATTTTAATATATACTGTATAAGATAGATTTTGGCCATAACTTAAATTACGACCATGGGGCAGGAGGATGGTGCAAGGTCCAATCGGCATGAGAACTCGTACTTAATGCTATGTTCATAGCCTTTAGGTAAACAAAGGTACCAGAGATGTAGCTTTTAGCTTGTTGTTGATGAAACTATTGAACACATTAACATGTTTTAAAATAT
The DNA here is from genome assembly GCA_016785265.1 of Paraplagusia blochii. Classification (NCBI taxonomy): domain Eukaryota; kingdom Metazoa; phylum Chordata; class Actinopteri; order Pleuronectiformes; family Cynoglossidae; genus Paraplagusia; species Paraplagusia blochii. The sequence goes on along the minus strand of JAFBJS010002819.1, from coordinate 13,732 downwards.
ACCAGTAGTAAAAAAAAAGTGTACGTAGACTTACTGTACCACTACTCTAAGACATTTGGTTGCCAAATCTTGTTTTTGTGTACCTGTACTTCCTGGTTTTGTGTTCACTCTGTGTTTTGTTGTAGATGTTTTATGCATGAAACACTTTGCATTTGTCCGTGCATGAAATTACCCTTCAGAGCATGATTTTAAAATCTTTTAAATCCCTGTCCTATAAAAAGACCACAGTGCTTAAAAAAAAAGAAAGAACACTGGGGTTACCAGGGGTAAAACAGCGATATCTATCAACGCTGGTCTATACCTACCATCGTAACAAGGGGATGCATAGGCAGTGTGCGCCTCTGTCACTTGTGATGACTTAGTGCTGTCACTGTGTGGTTCCTTGTTGTGGTGACTACTGGCTGGGATGCAGGACACTATCATGCATAAACAGTAAATTATACTGCAGTTCGGCAGCTGCACGGGCGGAGTAATATTTTGACCTAGAAAAAGTCATATTTGAGACATTGTTCTAATCGCCATCACCATCATCACAAGGTGAAGTGAATCTATCCCAGCAGCTCTTTATTGTTATTATATTTCCAAAGCCCTATTTTCTGTTGGCTTTGTGGAGCACAGCGTGGTCTATTTCCTACTCTTGTGCATATGTATAAATAAACATGAACACAGCAGTCAGCGAAGGGTATGTGTGCTGCATTTTTATCATGTTTTTGCAGAGATGTCTTTGCCCTCTTGAACCACCCTTTCAACAGGTGTGCTAAATAGGAGGCAAGGATTTTATGGTAACTTAGGGGAAGTTCTTAAAGAAACACATCCATTGGTGGCACCATTATGGATATGTAGGTCCTCGTGTATTTAAGCCCTGGATTCACTATGAGGTCAGACAGGAGTCTCAGTGGACAATGATGTTTGTAGATGATATTGTGATGTGCAGTGAGAGCAGGCAACAGCTAGAAGAGAACCTAGAGAGGTGGAGGTTTGGACTAGAGAGAAGAGGGATAAAGGTCAGAGGTAGCAAGACCAAGTGCATGTGTGTGAATGAAAAGGGTAACAGTGGAGTGGTGAGGTTACAACGGGCAGAGGTGGAGAAGGTGGAGGAGTTCAAATACTTAGGCTCAACTGTTCAGAGCAGTGGAGACTGTGAAAGAGAGGAGAAGAATAGAGGACAGACAGGATGGAACAACAGGGGAAAAGAGTCAGGAGTGATCTGTGATAGAAGAGAGTCAGCAAAGGTGAAGGGGAAGGTTTACAGGACAGTTGTGAGACCAGCCATGATGTATGGATTGGAGACACGAGGGATAGGCAAAAGACAGGAGACAGCTGAGGAAGAGGAGGAGTTGAAGATGCTGCGGTTCTCTTTAGGAGAGACAAGGATGGACAGGATCAGGAATGAGGTCATTAGAGGGACAACACAGACAGGAAGGTTTGGAGAAAAAGCTGGAGAAGACAGATTGGGATGGTTTGGACATGTTCAGAGGAGGGACAGTGGTTATATTGGGAGAAGAATGCTAGACATGGAGCTACCAGGTAAGAGACAAAGAGGAAATATATGGATGCAGTGAGGGAGGACATGGAGGTGGTTGGAGTTGGAGTGGAGGATGCGGAGGACAGGGTGAGATGGAAATTGTTGACTGGCTGTGGCAACCCCTGAAAAACGGGATAAGCCGAAAAGAGAAGAAGAAGCCACAGTCTACTGGGAATGAAAGATTGACTGGTTTATTCTGCAGATGAAAGGGTTCCCTCGCAAATCTCAGGTTTTTTTGTTTTTTTTTCACATCCTTTTCTTAGAAAAATACTTCATTCATCTGCGTCTGCCCAAACCTCTTTAGGGTTGGGAAATGTAAATGTAATTCAGGGTTCACCTACTGGGCAAGATCGAATATCTGTTAGGACGGTTGGTGCCTTCAGGTGTGGCTCAACCTCGGGAAGGTTCATCGCCTATGTTCCACCAAACCTATTAAATTCAAAGCCGAGTATTTTTTTTTCTAACTATTTATATTCATTAATTCGTCTTCATCCAGTTGCTGGGTCGCAGGGGCAACGGTATCCACGGTATCCGCAATAGTGCTATGCTCAGTGGCGACCCGGCAAACGGTGGGTTAGAACCTTGAGGCGTGCTTGGTAGAACTGTTTCATGTGTCAAATCATATAATTAATATATCAATTCATAATATTAATGATGAATTAATTATTTAGAATAATGTACAATACCACATCTGTATCTGCTGATGCCGAGTATCAGATTGAGGCATTCAAAATGCAATATAATTAAACCTGGGATATGTATTTGATCCACGATAGCTCAGAGTAGAAGTGTTTTGGCTCAGAGAATGGAAATTTCTTGGAGATAAAGCCAGTTTACACAGCCAATCATGGGGCCAACTCATCAGGAGACAAACAGAATCCACCTATTGTCAGTCATACATCACGGCCATAAGTCAAACCCAATAGATTCAACCGGAATGTTTCTTGTTGTGAGTTCTTATCACAAGCCACTGTGTGTGGCCTCTTTGAAAGTTTGACCTTGAGCCTTAGAAACAAGATGGCAGTCTTAAAATACCATCGATGTGTGGACACTTTGTCCCTGCGAAGACATTTTACTGACCTCCAGTGCAATGTGTTGTTCTCCTTTGCGATTTACGGTTCTGTCAGAACTACGTGTCCATCTGTTCTTGTCGGGGACAAAAAGTAAAAAAAAAAATATTTTCCTTTAAATTATATGAAATATTTCCTTTTACGGTTTAAGGGTTAGTTTTATTGTCCGAATAGAGTCACGGTAAGGATGAGGATTAAGTTAGGGATTAAGATTAGGCCTACAGTATATACTGAATTCCTAACAGATGCGTTTTATCCCTGAAAATTGTTCCCAAACCAAAAAGCAAATAACATCCGCATGTTCCCTTCTGTGCGTTGCGCAGCAGGGTATGCAAATAATTTAGATTTTAATGTTCGATTGCATCCACTCTTATTTTGTTATGGGTTATTGCTTCTATAAATAAATGTGTGCTGCAGTCATTGGAGAGACAGCGTGAAGCTGTGTGGTGTCCACGTGCTGTGGGACAAAGAGGTGTTTCCTGTCTTTATGGCTTATTAATAACTAGGGGGCGCCTTCGACCCTCTATTATATTCAATATGACACTTTGACAATTCCAATTAAAGACGCTTAAGAGCTGGGGACAGCAGGTCACACTTTGAAAGGAGACAGTAATATACGTCACTTTTGAGTCATATGAAGATACTGTAACATTGGCAAGGAAATAGTTTTTTTTTTTTGCACACATCAAGCTTTGGAGACTTGTAATTTAAAGTCAGCCTGAATCAACATCAAGTGTGATATATTTCCATGGACACTTTTTTTTCCATATATATATATATATACACAGTACCTACAATGTATTTATTGATGTTTTATGTATTTATTGATGTTTATTCCTTACCTGTTGCTCTACAGGATTGGTCTCCTGCTACTGGATAAGCCGTTGGACAGGGAGACCACTGATCAGTATCGATTGATTGTCACAGCCTCCGACGGAAACCCTGGTGGGGTAAGGCAACGAAACATTCCTTGGATTAAATCTCAATATTGGACAACAATGTAGCATTAAAATATGTCTGTTTACATGGAAATTCTAAGAAAACAGTGTAAACCCATACAACACATTGCACATCGGAACAGCACTCAGGATTGCACAACAGTGGGGATGTCCGATATCCAATATTGCCCAAACACTTAATTTCCGATATCTATATCAATATCGATACCGATATATGCCGGGGATTTCCCCTGAATTATTGTGATAACAGACATACCAGAAAGGCGTTCTATAAAATAACATCGTACAACATAAACACACAACTTCAATATAGGTTATATGAAAATACCACATCTATTTTTTTTACCATTTTTGTCTGAAACAGTCCTGCGATTCTTTGTGCAGCATCTGAAGTAACCAAGACATTTCTAGCATTGGACAGAATAACTTTCTAGAAACAACGATTGACATCATTCAGCCTTCACACCAATAGGCAAAAAAATAGATAGAAAACAGCTGCAGTATAAGAGTAAAAAAGCATTTCAACATTGGAAAATGTAAGCGACTGTTCTCGTTGATGACAAGCGAGACGGCCCGAATGTCAGTTCACTGGCAAATGCCCGAGAAATACTACGAATACAATTAGTCATGACGTAGCATGGCTCGAGAAACTCCGCACGTTTAGTAAATTCAGCGTCTTGAATGGGAGAGAGTGGCTGGTTCTCCAGGACTGGTTATTTGTCTGTGACCTACGAGATCTGAGTGCACCGGTCCAAAAAGCCCCCAACTATTGATAATGTAGTAAAACGGCCCGATGGTTTGGATTTTTTCATGTGGATCGGTTTCCTGCTTTCCTGCCCACAAATGACGTTACACAAAGGCGAGACATTGGCCGCATCCGCCCACTACAGGACAATGACGGTGAAACTGTTTCGACAGGAACGACCAGTAGTCAGAGGAGCGGACAGATTAAAATACAAAAGTTTTTCCATCTGCAGTTCGACAATAACTCGGCAAAGTCCAAGGCAATAACGGAGTCTATCGCTCACTATATTACAAAACAATGTCCTGTGTGACAATTAGGTTACAGGAGTGCTGTCTACAGCTAAACCTTTCTAAAACGGACATGTATTTCACTAAAATAAGTAGATTTTGCATTTTTTTTTAATAAACTAGCTGTAAAGTGTTGTTGAAAGCAAATTTTTACTGTATCGAACTGAACTGAATCGGATCGTACTGGATGGATCGTTTAATATTTTTTATGAATCGCC
>JAFBJS010002818.1:0-51534 GCA_016785265.1 Paraplagusia blochii | reverse complement strand
ACATAATTTTGGGTTTTATTTTCATGATGGTAAGGCTATTGCCTTGCCTGTTTTTTGATAGATTGATATGCTCATAAATAAGTTTTATGCAGTTTTAGCACAAAATATTTAAGTGGCAAGATGGTTTAAGCAATAATCTTGCAATTTATTGCTCATTAACACTTTTTATTCTTCACCCGTTTTTCATGATGGTGAGGTTATAGCCTTTTGTGTGTCATGGGGCTTTGATTTGCTCAGAAATAAGTTTTTTTATTCAGTTTTATCACAAAATATTCACCTGGCAAGATAGATAATACTTCAATATCATAATTTTTGGAGTTTGTAACAGATAATATTTACTTTGTTGCATACTTTAGTCCATAAACTACATTTTAGGGAATTTGGGGAACTTTTTATCCTTCACACATTTTTGGTAATGGTAAGTACCACAGATCTGTGTAGATTCTCAGTCATGCAGGTAATTCAATTCAAAATCAGTTACTTCGAGAGCAACTGGACATAGTAGGTTTCTTGAAGACATTCCACCTCTTCATCCAAGAGTCTTCTTTAGTTCTAACTGACTACAGGGGAGTCCTGGTATTTAACCTCAAACGAGGCTGCATACCTGTGAAAGGGGGGTTGTTGTAGAACAAAAGGCTATAGGAGGGAGGTGGGGTTACAGGGTGATGTGTCACACCCTGTAAGAGACGAGCTGTGTGTTGAGTTAGAGGTGTGAATGGAGGAGTGGGGGGTAGTGTTGGTATCAATTGATCTCTTCTTTGTGATGGACCCTGGTCTGATCACAAGAGAATTTTCTGGGCAGAGAATTCAAAACAACTTTATAAGTCGATGATAGATTGTGTCTTAGTCCTCCCCCTCTGTTGAGAGAGGGTTTGCCCAGGTTGACGTAGATGGCTACCTTCACTCCTCTTTCAAACCATCTGTCTTCTCTGTCCAGAATTTGGACGTCTTCATCCACAAAACTGTGTCCCTTCGTTTCCAGGTGTAAATGAACCGCCCTCCTATAACCCCACCTCCCTCCTATAGCCTTTTGTTCTACAACAACCCCCCTTACACAGGTATGCAGCCTCGTTTGAGGTTAAATACCAGGACTCCCCTGTAGTCAGTTAGAACTGAAGAAGCCTCTTGGATGAAGAGGTGAACCTTCTTCAAGAAACCTGCTATGTCCAGTTGCTCTCGAAACGAATTCATTTTGGATAAGTACCAAAAAATGCCTTAACTGTTTCTTTTAATATATCTTTTTTTTTAGTTTTTACCACAAAATGTTAACTCTGCAGCATACTTTAGGCCCTAAACTTCCATTTTAGGCAACACAAAATAAAATATTCCGTTTGTATCATCCATAAAAGTGTTAATATCACCATATTATATGCCTAGTTATTTCTGAACTAGGCATTGATCTTTCCATTAAAATCAATTTCACCTTTTGGTTTGGTTGAGACAATGGGAATGATACCAAAGTAACCAGAAGTCAGAATTCCCTCTCTTATGATGTCCTCCAGGATGTTGTTGGTACAATCGTCCCCATCACAGTTTCGACAGGTTGCTCTGCTTTCATCTGCAGATGAGACATTTCATTTCCTCACCGTGCATTTCTGACAAGTTTTTTATATCAATCTCTCTCTCATAGACGCAGAGATCTGTGCATACCCTGACATTACCTGCTATTTTACCAATGCTGGCATCAGATCTGATAAGATTTGGATTTGGTTGCTTATTTCCCAGCTCAACCCAGTTACTGTGGCTGTAAAAATCCTGGAAGGTTGACAAAAATATTGTGACATAGGACCTACAGTATATGTACTTAACATTCGTTTTAAAAAGTTTTTTTTAAAAATTCAACATTACCTGCAAAGGATGTAGAATCTCCCCCAGTTTTTCCCTGGCTGCTTCAAAGTTCTCCTGCTTATTGCTGGCTTTAACTGTCAGTATTCCCTCCGTAATGATGTTCTTTCCTTGTAAAAACATTTCGGCATCGAAATGAAAGCTTTCATTGAGGGCGTGACGGAGGTCCACTCGCACATTGTGTAAAATGATGGAGGTAATAGCTTGTTGGAAACTTTTGGATGATTTCGCTGCATTGCAGGCGACAGCGACAGACTCAGCAGTGTATGGCTGGGACTACACACACACACACAGACAAAGTCGGAAACAAACACAAACAAAGACATTAGCTGATGTCGCACTGTAAACAGATATGATCTTATTTCTCTTTCTCGGGACTGAGATGGGAAACTTACAGGAAAGGTGAACTCTGTCCCTTCAGTTTGAGCCACGGCACGGCATACATGCACTGTTGTGTTTAAAAGTGCATTTTCTGTGATTTCAAGGTGATCCAAAGACTTTCCTGGTAATATTCCAAACCCATATGCTCCGGTGTGGAACAACAGGAGACAAAAGGCAACCAACATCCCTGTAACAGTCGCGAAAAAAAATGTTTTAACTAATATCTAACCAGTCTACAAGTTAAGACTTTTTCATTTCTTAAAGCTGACAATGAAAATGCTACGTTAGTGTTCTATAAACAACTAAAATCAAACAAACACAATATGTATTTTCCGGTGGAAAGAAAGAATGGGATTAACAAGTTGAGAGAAATTACTCTTATTTTCAGCTTTTTGTTTTTTATTTTAAGTAAGAGACACTCTTTACCTGATGTCTTGGGGGTTGTCTCCTGTCAAAATGTTTTCTGTCAACACAGCGTGCAGCGTCCCACTGACAGGGTGTGTGCTCTTGTTCTACCAGTTTGTAACATGATGAGTAGGAAGTGTGGAGCGCACCTGCCTCAGGGAATATCTACTGTACCTAAATAAATTTACCCTCTGTATTTTATTTGACAGAAAAAAACATGTTGTCAAATCAATAAAAAAACAAAACACATGCTAGAATGACCATAAAATGTAATTGCATAGGATTACCAAGTTAACTAGTTGTCTACTAACGTCAACTAATCCTTTTACATAATATCTCAATAAAAGGATTAGAAGTTACAATACTCAAAGCTTTTGTCTTGCAGAGCTGCTTCCAAGTGTTCTTCTGCAGCAGCTTTTCATTTCTCACCCTCCACCCAATTTACTCATTTACAGCAAGTTAAAATAAAAATAAAAATTTAAATGAATTGCCTCATTCATAGGAAAATACAGGGATAAAGTATATATTTGAATCAAATTTTTTTATCCTACAACAAGGACATTTAACCCTACTGAACCCAACCCCTACTTTGGTAAACAAAGTATTTGAGGTTAGATTATTATCATCACATTATAATTTCAGGTGGTAACAGGGGATCCTGTAGGAAATGTTCATGGTGTACTTTAATTCAGCTTCTGACTACAGGGACTGGCTCTTAAAATTTCCATGGTACTGGAAGGGAAGGTAAATGAAGATAAAAGGCCATGGAAACTACATGATTAATTATTATACTTTCTAAGGAATTCTATAAATTTGCTGGTAAAAACATTAAATGTTCTCTTCATGTTAACGCAAATAGAAAGCGAAAGAAAACAGAGAACGGTTGTGCAAGAGAGGGAGAGACACGGAGTGAGTGAGAGGTCAAACGCAAGCAATGCTGGGTAAGTGGTTGTGTTACATTGTTGACATATTTCTTTCTGTTTGTCAGTAAATACCTGCATTTTCACATTTCATTTAGTTCACGGTACATTTATTGAAAGCCACCTGACAGAAGTGTCATTGGTTGTTTACAACAATGGTGGGTACATGAATGACAACACTCATGTCTGTACGTAAGCAAGACACCTGAACAACATGATCAGATAAAAAAAGAAAAAAAAAATAGAATAAAAGATTAACGTAAGGGAAGCACAGTTCTTAATTTGTCTGTGAAGACCATGCAGGATCTGAAACTGAAACGATTTTTCCATAAGAAATAAATGTGAAATGGATGCTGCGTTTATAAACTTTTATAACTTTACTTTTTTTAACTTTTAACAGTATTTTAGCTACAGCTCTATATACAAAACCAAATAATATATTTAGAGCTAACACTGGATAAAGAATAGAACTATAAATAGGAAAGGCAATTTTTTTTTTTCTACTAATCCCGTATACTTGAGAGTAGCTCAGGGCACCTCAGTGGTAACTTGGGGGTAAGGGGATATGAACTGGGGTCCTTTGCGGAACCAAGTCCGCATCCTTAACCACTAGGCCACCAATTGCCCCCCAAAAATTGAGCAGTGGGCAGCTTTGAGTGCCTGGGGAGCTGTGGGTGGGAACGGTATCATGCTCATTGGGCCTCAGTGGTAATTTGGCCGTGGGGGACTCGAACCGGGGACCTTGCGGACCCAAGGCCACTTCTGCTAGGCCGCCAGGCCACCAACTGCCCAGCAGCACCAATTCTCTTTATAGATGCTGAGGAATGGTGATTGCACAGGGTTCACTATTATTGTCTCGGAAATACTATCACTCTACAGTACTGTACTGTTTTTAACTGATCCAAATCAGAAGCAACTTTTTTTAGTTACTCCATGACAATTGGGGGAGTTTTAGGTTAAAAATGTAGGTTGTGGCACTTCCAGTTAGTGAGCAGAGTAAAGGCAGGCCATGACCCCACCATGCAGGGTTTAGTACCACGTTAGTTGTCAAGGTTTGTTTCCATTAGTGAACGTGTTCAGCCACCTGGTTTGTATGCAGGTATTTAAGAGAATAATTTGGATTTTTTTTTTCATTTTTTGTTTAGATGTTTTTGTGTGTTTTGAGTGTGTATCACATAGGAGCAATGGTCGGTTAAGTGATATATTGTTTGTTTTGAAGAGCTTGCTGCTTATTTTAGCATCTGTCTAGGTTGAGAGTGAGGGTTATTACGCTGCAAGTCACTGTTCACACACCCTAATTTTAGTGGCTGGACATATTGGACTTCGGCAGCAGATCTTGCTCACCAAAACAAAGGGATTGATAAATACTATGGTCAAAGTTTACAAAAAAGTGGGTGGGACTTGAGACCAAGTTGGACTTCCTTATCACTCATTCTCAACAAGATCCAGTTGCCAAATGGCTATTTAGCTATGGATCTTCTTTTTTTTCCTTTCGGCTTGTCCCTTTTCTGAGATTTTTGTCTAGGTTTTAAGATTAAGATTAAATTAAGATTAAATTCCTTTTTTTGTCATTGTGACGTTGTGATTCACACCACAGCGCACAACGAAACTTGGCCTCTGCATTTAACCCATCATCAAAGTGAGCAGTGGGCAGCTATTGAGCTGCTGGGGAGCAGTGTGTGGGGACGATACCATGCTCAGGGCATCTCAGTGGTAACTTGGCGGTAGGGGGATTGAACCGGTGACCTTGCGGACCCAAGTCTGCCTCCTCAACCACTAGGCCACCACTGCCACTGGTGTTGACGGTATCCCAACAAAATCTTTGAAGACATTGTCCATGTTACTTCCTCAGCGCTATCTTCAGTTATGTTCTCTTCCTAGTCCATTAACAGAGTTCTATATAACTCTGATCTCTAAAAAAGATATAGAAAGAAACGGATAGTGCCTCATGCAGGTCTATGTCCCTCCTAGATAGAGAAAACTCATGGTCCTACCTTGTAGGTTGGTGATCATATCCAAAGACCAGGCTGATTTTGGCAAATGTAGGCAATCCTGCTTCATCATAAGAAGATTGCTCAACATTATATATGGAAGTACCTTAATGACCCAGACTGGAGAAATGAGAGTGAATGTCTCTCTCTCTTCCTAATCCTTCCTTTATTCCTTATTTCAGAAGGATTAACGCATTCGGTCGGGGACCTTATGTCCCCAGGAGTCTCTGTTCTTGCCCCCAGAACTCCATGGCCCAAACTGGAGTCAGGACTTAGCCTCCAAATCCAACTCCCCTTGAACCCTATAGTCTGTATTCTCGCCTTCATCTTTGTATTGACACTGCTAGGACTTTAAAGAACCTTTTTGGAGATATCCTGAGTTGAAAAAATGAATTCGTTTTTCTCCCTCCTGGGTGAAGAAACCAGGGTTATCATCGTTAACGAAAACTAACGAAAAAACGAAAACGATCACTGAAAAAAACTCTTCGTTAACTGAAACTAACCAAAACGATTATTACATTAAACAAACTATAACTAACTAAAACGAAAATGTGTCCTAACAAACTAACTGAAACTAACTGCCATTAGAAATGAACTACCCTTCGTTTTCGTCTTTGTTTGAAAAACTAAAACTAAAACTAAAACTAATTAAAACTAAACATTTTGAACAAAACTAAAACTAACTAAGACTAAATTAGTTGCTTTTATGAATAACTAAAACTAACTAAAACTAATGTGCTAAAAGGCAAAACTAACTAAAACGAAACTAGACTGAAAAATCCAAAACTATTATAACCCTGGAAGAAACCCCTCCACTGTCAATCACCCTGTCGTTTCTCAGCCAGTGTGAGGGTCCAAAAGAGCAGGGGGTATTTTCCTGTTTGTTTACTGCATCTTGTTTTTTTTTTGTTTGTTTGTAAAGTGCCTTAGGACAACAGTTTTTACGATTTGGCACCATAAACAAATAAAATTGAATGTTTCCAAAGATATTCCTGCCTGTAGCCTCAAAGCCCTTTACTCTTGTAGGGACATATCTGTCATCTTGAGGGGAGTGATCTTTATGTCCCAATCTATGCTGGTAACATGCTGCCAACATCTGTAACCCAATGGCTTCTTTACACCCCTAAATTTTGATCAGTGAACACTTTCTGTAATAATATTTCCACTCAATCCTTGCAATTGGCATTACAGTGAACATTGGTGTAGAATAGCGATCCAACAGTAACAAGAGAGGCAGACATTTGTACATATTATTTTTATTTCCCTTTTTGTTTATTTTTTGCCAGAAATTGGTGAATGCTGCAAAATGTGTATATCAATACATCAAACTATGTTCCTTATTAATGATTGTATAACATTTCATTTGATTTTCTATTATTTGTTCATTATATAAATTGTTAGAAAAAGAGAGACATTAAAATGGAAGAATTTACACATTAATCAGTAGCACAGCATTGGGTGCATAGATTCAAAAGCATTGGTTTATTCCCTTATACAATTATGCTGTATATATTCATTGAGCTGTTAATCATAATGTGTTAAAACACAACTGCTTGACATTAATGATCAGAATAAACATGGAAAAATGTGCTGCACCAGCGACCACACAAACAGAGGCGGATGATGTCGTTGGCTCTGTAGGACTGGTAGTGGGAGTAGTACGTGTGGTAGTGGGAATGGGTGTTGTACTTATTGTTGGTTTCCAGACAGAGTAGGAACAGAATTCTACATTATCAGAATTATCCACAACAACTATCTCCACCTCTGTTGAACAGCAAGAGGAATTGTATGACACAAAGGTTTTGTTGCTGGAATCAAGATAATGTGTTCAGTTCCCATCACCTTTTCTCAAGGTGATACTTTTTATGCCCGTCCCATTAGTCCCATCGGTCACCTGCAGAGAGAGCTTCCACTCAGACTCAGAGCAGTTACTGGAACAGTTGGACTGGCTAAGAAGATGACACACTGGTAGAGTGAAATCAGTCGCCTAGGAAAAAAAATACGAGGATTGAGGAAGATAACAAAAAAAAACAGTGAAAAATCTAAGAAAACTTAGAATACTGATAATTACCGGCTCTAGGACAGTTAAACGCAGCAGAACATAGTTGGTGTCCCCAGCACTAGGAGCTTCGGCCTGGATGGTCAGGGTGACAACAGTACCAGATGAAGTGTCGGGAGGTGCTGTGAACGTCACTGTGCTAGTAACATTGCCACCATCTGGCAGGAGTAAAGTTGATGGAAAAGTCATGACATAATTCTGGTCATTGGATGCTTGGATGGTAAAGTGTCCTCCTGTTCCTTTAGTCGCCACAGAGAAAGGAACAGAAAATGTCTCTCCTGGACTTACAACACTCTCGATGAGAAACTAGAAGAAAGGAAATCCTTATCATTACATTACTTAAAGATATCATCAACACTCGATAGTTTACTAAGGGACACTCCTTGGGTTCTTGACATGTAAAAAAACAAAATAATAATATATTATAAACCAACAGAAGAGGGGATTTGGGGTAAAATAAGTCTATTAATAAGTAAGTAAGTAATAATAAGTCCATTAAAGAGGGCACTTTGTCTTTGTTTCTCAAAATACACTTTATAAGTGAGATAAAACATGATCTTACAGATGTTACAATCACAGTAGATGCCCTGATAGTGGAGGACGACTGCCTTTGAAAGCTTGTAGTAGCAGCTCTGGTTGAGTGGACAACCTGACCCATTACCAGCACAACAAAATCCACTGCAGGTATCCTGTCAAACTGGACCAGGAAGACTCCATTACCCTGAGCCTCCACACTTCCGTTATACCGCACTGAGGTTTCTGGTTCTACCAGAAAGACTTCTGTCACTGTGGCAGAGTCACTTCCAGTCAGGATCACATTCAGGGTCCCATTTTCACCTGAAAGAAAAACAGAACGTTCCTCATAGATTTAAAGATGAACGTGATGATTAAGTCACACATCAGAATGATAATGGTCAGGGTTCTCAATTCCTTAGCCAAAGGTTATTCGACTATGTAGTAAAATGCCTTATAGCATATGTGTTTAAAGGTGATATACAAACAAACTAATACAAAAAAAAACAAAACAAATAAAACTTCTTCATTAAGCATGTAAAAGTACCATTGTTCTTAGGATGCCTGGAAAAATTCACTGGCAAAGGGACCAGGCAGGAATAGAGAAAGTGAAACAAAATACTAAACCAGATCAAAACATGACCAGGACTCAGCCTACAAACAAATTGGACTTCCGCCCACATGTTCCGACCACAGGTAAAAGTTAACAGCCAACAGGTAACACTAACAGCAAACAATGATTCGACAACACTGAGTGAGGGAGAGGGGTATATATACTGTGGGCCGCAGGTTACATGAGTGGGACAAATTGACAGAGCCGAATGGCATTGGTGGCATTGGTGAGGACAGAAGCTGAAAGGGAACAAAATCCTTGAGAATGCAAACAGGATCAGCCGAGGGAACCACATCCTTGGTAACACAAACAGGGACCAGCGAGGATAAAACGTCCTTGACCATAGGGACTGCTGAGAGGACAATGTCCTCGGCCACAGGAACAGGGATCACCGAGGGGACAACATCCTTGGACTACAAACCCAGGTGGGAGCTGGGGAAGTGAGTGCTGCCACCACAAGGCGTAGAGAAGTTTCCCAGTGTTCTTGGCCATTATTTTTTTTTTTAGAACTCAAATTAATCTCTAGGGAGTATCCTTCAGGAAATTATTAATTATTATTATTATTATTATCCTTTCCTTGAACTGACTCCTTAGCGGGGTGGAGGGGTTTGGACATCCAGAGGTCATGTCCTACTGGGAGGAGACCCAAAGGAAGACCTAGGACACGCTGGAGCGACTATGTTGCCCGGCTGGCCTGGGAACGCCTTGGGATTTCCCCAGACGAGCTGGAGAAAGTGTCTAGGGAGAGGGAAGTTTGGGTATCCCTCCTCCAAATGTTGCCCCCGCGACCCAGCTCCGGATAAGCGGATGAAGATGGATAGATGGATGGATGGATATTATTATTATTATTATATTATTATTATTTAAAAATCAAATAAAAGTAATATTGAAAAATTTCAATCATTACCTGATTGAGGACGACTGGACATGGGCTCAAAACCTCCAAGTGGACTCTGAGATGCTTTCATGAAGGTAAACAGGAAGTCAATCAGACTGTTGCCTTGCAATCCAAAAAGAAGGGTTCAGAGTCAACAGTTAGCCAAACAGGACCAACAAAGAGATTTTTCTGTATGATCAGATATTCTGGGCAACAACGGAACAGAGCTTTTACTCAAGAGAAACTGTTGAGTAAAACTCACAAACAACTCACCTACAACCTTGATATTGTATGAATTTGTTGACGCCACATTTATTTGCCAAAGTCCTACTTCTGTATTTAACTTGATAGTTTGTAGGTTTCCAGCTCTACTGTTTGAACTGATCAATGTTCCATTGGGGTCAGTGCTGCTCTGAACCACATCTACAGAAGGAGGATTGTGGCCACACACACGTTATGATATGGATGATTCACAGAGTTTAAATAAGATCAAACCTCAAATGTGTAACATCACCTGTTGGACTGGTGACAGTGAAAGCTATGTCATCCCCGGTGGTGTAGACAGTGAGGTTCTTCACTGATTCATCAACTATGAAGGTGAAATTATTAGCTCCTCCAATATTCCTGAATACTTGAAGGAGGATGACCTGGGATATAAAGATGACAATAGTCAATCTTTTTAATTCTTACTTGAGTTACTGGTGTTGCTATTGATGTTGTTGTCAATACCACAGAGGAACTGATGGACTCTGTTATCATATTGGTCGCCTCGAGCAGATGTGATTTTGTGACCGAGATATATTGTCCTCCTGAAGCCTTGGCTAGCTCTTCGTACAAAAGACGTGGTAGGGTTCGTAGATTGTTTTCATCACCAGAGGCTCTTTGACGGCGGGAAACTGCTGCTGTCATTAGAAAAGTTACCTAAAATAATAAGTTATAGCTTTACCATTTGAACCAATCAATTGGTTTTTCCATTGATAATAAAAAAAAAATCAGTCTCTCATGTCATTGACGAGAAGAGGAATCATTTCCATTGTGACGTGTTGAAATGCTCATTCGACATCAATGGGGGCTGACTTTTTTGGACTGAAGCTATTTCTATTCGTGTGTCTTTATATGCCTGTTGTCAGAGCCCAGTTTATAATGTTATTTGATTTGGACAATTAGTCAACGCTAGACATTATGTTTATTTCAAATGCTGCACAAAGAATCAAAGGTCTGTACCAAATGTTAAAAATAGACGTGGCATTTCTCTATAACTTACATTGAAGAAGTGTTTTTATGTTTGGCAGTTTTTTTTATAGAATGCCTTTAGTCCGGTATTACAATCATGGGAAATCCCCTGTATATATCGCTATCAGTTAATATCAGCATGCAAAATAATGTGTTAATATCGGACATTCCTAGACATTACAGTTACAATAGCAACTGACAATGAAGGAGCACAATAATATATGCACAATATTGTATTCTCATTTGCCACAATGTCTTGACATGTAGACAGGTCTACTCACTATGGATTTGGTTTGCTCGATGAGGGCAAGCACATTGTTATAGAGGTGGGAATCTTTAGCTGTTGCATCGGTAAAGACATACATTTCAGAACCTGGAGGAGCATCAGTTAAAGCCAGCTGACAGAGAAAAAAAAAAAGTTAGTTTCCATTTTGCACAGACTGTGATGTAATAACTTTTGATCTCAGAGTAATACTTGGAGTACCTGTAACGCTGAAAGACACATCTCTGGGTAATCCCCACCACCGCCTGCAGACAGAGCTTGAATAGACTCTTTGAAGACCTGAGGGTCTGTGGTCGTAGTCAGTGGTCCAAAGTCTTTAGATAAAACAAGGAGAATTTAATCTTTCACAGTTACAGAAGTTAAATTGCAAATTTTATGCTGACTTAGCCTAATTTTACCTAAACAGGAACCTAATTTTTTCCATCCATTATAAATGCGGAATCAGGTTTAAGGCTTTGAGATCTCACCTGGATCATTGAAAGGAACAAGAATGTAGAGTGTCTGGTCATCTTTTCCTACTTTACTATCGATTATGTTATTGGTGAGGGTGAGCACTGTCTCAATGTCATCTCCCATACTCCCCGTGGTGTCAATCACAAAGCAAAGCGATTTCACGATTCCCATCATTCTGAGATTGAAGAAAGAAAAAAAGTCCAATTTAAATTTATATTCCTGTTAGATTTCCATTGAGTGATGCGTGAGCATTGAAAGCTTTTGTCGCACTCCAGGAAGACTATGTCTCCAGCAACTGCTCGGATGTGCTCGAGCACTTCAGCTGATGCAGCTATAGCCAGATCCGCTGCCTCCTTGTGAAGATATCCATGTTCGGAGTTTACATTGTCTTTGTTAATTCCACCTCGAGGCTCGATTTTTCTTGTTCTATCAAAACCTCCTCCATGGCTGCATTTACCTGTGATGGAAAGTCAGAATCTTTTTCCTATATAGACATTTTCGGGGATTTTTTTTTGAAAATATGCTTTTGCTTACCTGAAGGTTTTGATGAAAAGGGAATGAAAGAAAAATATCCAGTAGTGAGTATTTCTTCCTCTAGGATGTCCTTCCGGATGTTGTCCCTACAGACATCTCCTTCACAGTCCTCACAAGTCCTTCTGTCTTTTGCTTAAGTTTAGATCAGATTTGGAACGCATACATGAATCAAATAAGAAAACTATTTGCATTGCAGTGTGCATTAGGTAACACTTAGATTGAGAAGATTATTTTGACCACCACGGGATATTTTTTTTTTTATGTATTACACAAGTACAAATCAAGTAGTAATTATATTGACAGAATGAATTACCAAATCTGTTAGCGGATCTCAGGGGCAGCAGTCTCACTTACTACCGACCAAATCACACTGCCACTAGTCCACCACCACCAATTAGTAGAAACTTGTGTATTCTTATTTACACAGTTAAATCATTGATGTACTATTCACCTGCTATTTTGCCAATGCTGACACCTTTTTTGATCAGATTTGTATTTGGTTGTTTTTTTCCCATTTCAACCCAGTTGCTGTGACTGTAAAAGTCCTTTATGGGTAAGAAAAGAAATAGAAAAACAATCGTTAATAAGTGAAGGTGAAATACCTAACATTGTGAGACAACACACCACCGCACACAACCTCTGCATTGTACACATCACCAAAATTAGTTACCATTAGGGGTGTAACTGCAACGGTTTGGTATTTACCTAGATGCAGAGATCACTGTTTGGTTTGTTTTTTCTACATTTCCTACAAACAGTTTAATACAATGAGAGTGAGACTGACAGATGCCTGATGAGTGAAGGAAAAGTATTCTGGTGCCAATACGTGAGCCATACAATGAAGATTTGGGAGAGGTCATTTGAGGCTAGGTTGAGGAAAGAGAGATTTGTGAACAACAGTATGATTTTTTTGCAACCTCTGGCTAAGGGATTAGCAAAAAGTGAAAGAAACGTTGGTCACTTCATAAAGAGTATTTGTAACTAATAATGTTCCTTTACATAGTACAATGTAAACAGTTGACCTCCAGCTTGTGCAACAGACAGAGCTTATGCTACACCACTGCTCACGCACGCTTATAAATAGCAGGAATGGCAGGCTGGCGTACATGACGGTACACTGAAACGTCAATACCTTTCCATAGACTACTCACTCTGAGGTATTTGCTGTGAGACTGCGTGCACCTAACCGTGAAAATAAATCAGGTACTGTTACACCCAAAAAGGGTGTAGTTGTACTGGACTTCTTCAAGTTGCTTCTTCCAAGCCTTCACTTCTTGCCATCTTACCTTGGCCCATGTATCGTCGACGTAACGACGTAACGAAACCAGTGCCTTGGCTTTGTCCCTCTAAAGGAGATTAAGGCTTGAGTTTCAATGCTTTCCTTTGCAGAGGTTTGCAACCATGGGCAACAAATTGTTAAAAACCATCCAATCTGCTGCACTGATTGGATGGGGGCCCCAGCAATATCTTTATGTGGAGTCAAAATACCCTAAGCACTGCCCCTGACCCCTAAATCCGGGCATACACTCTGCAATTATTTTGCTAATCTTGGCAGCAATATGCTGCTATAAGCATCATGCTCAGAGAATCTCAGTGGTCAGTGGTAAATTAGCAGCTTCTGAAGTAAGAGCTGCTGAAACCTTCTATGCCCAAGTCCCTTTTTTTGTAACCACCAATGCCTCAATACAAGATTACTATTTTTCTTTTCTTGTGCCATACTTTACCTGTAAAGGATGAAGCAAATATCCCAGCGTGATCCTTGATAACAGATATATTCGGAATTTGTTGAGGGAGTTCACAATTTCTAAATTTGTGGTTATGAGATTTTTTCCCTCTGTAAATTTCTCTGAATCAAAGTGGTGATTGCCACTCCAGAACAATCGAATGTCCACTCCCACATTTGACCATACAATCATCTTAATAGCCCAGCGGAAGTTTTTCGAAGACCTTTCAGCTCCACATGCAGTGGCAACAGAAAAAGCTGTGTAAGGCTCAGGCTACACACAGAAAAAGAGAAGTAACATTATTGTATTTGTACAAAAACATGAGTTATCTACATGTTAATCTAAAACTGCTCAGTGTGATTCTTACAGGAAGTTTGAAGTTTTTTACAGAAGCTCGACAAGTCTCCAAAGTGACCTTGAAGATTGCCTTCTCTGTGATGTCCTGGTGAGTCAGAGAGTTTTTCTTCTCTTTGATTTCAAAACCAAAGGTTCCATTTTGGAGAAGCAGAATGCACAGAAGCCCTAACCACCTCATCGTTAGAGACAGAGCTGAAAATATAAACAATAGCATTTAAATCAATTTAAAATATGACATACAGCAGATGTGTCTAAGTTACCTTTTAGTTTCATTGGGACTAGAGGGACAATACCAAAGTAGCCCAAGATCAAAACGTTCTAATTTACCACGCAGTCAACACTTCACGCTGCTTTCACCTGCAGAAATGAAAGTAATCGAGAACTTTATTAATTTTTTGTTAAATCACAAACACACCCAAACTGCATTCTTCAGTTTGGATATGTGCATACCGTGACATCACCTGCCACGTTAAGCAATGCCGGCATCAGATCTGATGAGATTGGATATTTGTTTCTTATTTTCTTATTGATTGAGGTTCACTCGTACATTGTGTAAAGTGATGGAGGTAATGGCTTGTTGGAAATTTCTGGATGTATTTGGATGCATTGTAGGAGACAGTGGCAGCCTTAGCAGTGTATGGCGGATACCTCATAAATGTAAACAGACGTGACCTTGTTTCTTTTTCTGAGAACAAGATCTTACAGGAAAATCGCTCCACAGCACAGCACTGTGTTGTGTGCACTAAGTGCGTTTTCTGTGATATTAAGGACACTCCTGTTAAGATTCCAAAAGCTAGTGTGGAATAGTGGCAGAATAAAAATGCAAACATTCCTGTTACGGTCATACTTAAGTGAACGTTACTGTCACAATCTCAGTTCATTCACGCAGTTATAACCAAATCTCTAAACACAAAGCAAATGTATGCAACCTGAGTATATTCCTTTGCATGGATGCTTATGCTTCAGGTGAAAAAAAAGAAAAGGAAAAAATAGCATTTTCTAAATGCTTTTAAGGCCATTGGCACAATTTTTGCATTAAAAGAAACAAAAAGTCTGTAGTTAAGTTAAAATGAAACACAAAAACAATCGCATTCCCCTGACACCCCTGCTCTTGTTCTACCTGTTCCTGTACCATGATGAGTAACAAGTGCAGTGTCCTACCTGTGTCAAGAATAAGTGGTGTAGGTGGCAGGAAGTAGTGAGGACCCAGATGCAGAAACTGACAGTGCTGTCTTCAGTGGTAATAATTGGCATCTTATTGACAAAGTAAAACTAGTGAAACCAGAAACTGACTGGCAAAGGACCAGGTATGAACAGAGCAAAAAACAAGAAGGTACAGAGAATAAATCAAACTCTAAACAAGACCAAAACAGGTGAACAGGTTGGCAAAACAGAGCCACATGCAAAGGACAGACACCACCAGGTAACAGGTACAGCAACGGACAACAAACTGATGTCGATCTGGCAAGACTGAGAGAGGAGTATATATACTGAGGGCACAAGGTGACAGGAGTGAGATTAATGACAGAGAGAGGAGAGACCTGACAGATACCCCAGTCCCCCAATGGAGTTTTTTTGGACATCCAAAATGTTACATCCTGGGTGGGTGGGGGTGCAAAACTGAGTGAAAAGCCAAGCCAAGTGTCCGATAACCTACGACAGGCCAATGGGACCCAGCTGCAGGAACATTGGCGATTTAGGAAACCTTGGCTGAAGGAACAGAAGGCAAAGCCGAGGGAACATCGGCCTCTGGGGCAAAGACAGGAGCCGAAAGAACCACATTCTCGGCCTCAGCAGCTGAGACCGCCAAGGGAACCACATTCCTGGCCACAGTAACAGGGACCGCGTGGGAAACAAGGTCCTTGACCACAGCAGGAGGGACCGCTGAGGGGACTGTGCCATAGGAACACAGTTGGGGGCTTTGGGAATCACTGGGAAAGTGAGCGCCAACACCCCTGGACTCACAGGATAAAAGAAATGATGGGCTGGCTGAGCGAAAAGTCCTGATTACGCATGGCTGAGCCTGAGGATAGCCGTGTAGAGATTGTCCAGTTGGCGCTTAACTTAAGGAACCCCTCCTTGCCCCTCTCCAGGCCCTCACCCAGCTCAGCCAAGGCCTGGAGAAGGGCCGCTCTGTTCTTGGCCTTTGGATTTCCCGGCACAACCAGAGCAAAATCATGAACTTGGTAATTACCTCCAGCAACCTCCAGAAAGAAAGGTCCAGGCACAGGAACTGATTACCCTGCCCTCTTTTAAGGGTCGGTGCTTTCGTTAGTGGTAATAATAATAATAACAATAATAATAATAATAATAAAAAGCAAAAACAAGGAGGCACAGAGAATAAAACAAATGCTAATAAAAAACCAAAACGCTTTAATAGGTTGGCAAACCAGAGCCACGGGCAAGGAACAGACACCACCACCAGGTAACAGTTACAGCAACGAACATCAAACAATGAGGGAGTATATGCTCACATTGAGGGTGAGGGTTATATATACTGAGGACACCAGGTGACATGAGTGCGACTAATGACAGAGACACAGAGGAGTGTGATCACACTGATGACCAGACAGCAGGAATCGGAGACCGATAGTGATGTGTCGAGGCTTTGAAGTGTGTGTCGAGCAGAGAAGGGAGCGTTTCCACGAAGTGCGTATCAAGGCCTGTTTTATTTAGAGGAAGGACCAAAATTTTGATGCCCGAAGCGTCGCTGCCCGGCTGTGTCATGTGACTGCTTCGGAAAGTGGTTCAGGTGAGATGAAGCCTCATGGGGCTTTGAATCTGGTCTTGAAGTGTGCTCACGACACCACCTACTGGCAAAGTGTATAATTACAGGCAGGCTATCTGAAGCACATACACTGTCAATTGACCGCAACTCTCCTTCAAAAACACACATTTTGGTCTGGGCTTGAGGGGTTTATATAGCTGTAAAACCTCATGGCATCACTAGAGACAGACCTGAAAACCTGCTGCAGGGAACATGAGTAAGTGCTTCCCTCTTCATCTAATAGAAAGGAAACCAGTTGCTCCTAAAATTGAAAAGTTGCATTTGCATTTTCTCCAGCTTTATGAGGTCTCATAGTGTCTTTGTTCAGGTTGGACCAAGAATGACAGCATAGACTCGGTCACTCAGTGATCACTTGCTGCCCATGAGGTTTTAATTAAGTTATGATACAAAAGCAAGGTCAAATTTTGATAGAAATTTTGTTGGTGAAACAACTGAGGTTCTATTGTGTAAATCATTATCGCAGTGTTAAAGACAGAGTTTAAATGTAATGTTTTATTCATCACTGTTTCATTGCTTTAGACAATTGTTGATTTTTCTGTCTAGTTTATACATATAAAAAATACATAAATGTGTATGTACTTCTGTGTAGTATTTAATTGCATGCACATTTAGTAGAAAACATAGATTAAATCAGAGTGTAGAATATATCTGTGACACAAGAGTGTCATATTGGGTTTTTACAAGATATTTTTGACAGTATACTTTAATCGTTATTGTATGCACCATTTAAATCACTGTTTAATCAATCCAAACTACAACATATTAAGACCAGTGCCTAACATCAGGACCTTTTGGGTACCTAAGTTCATCTTATATGTTATAACACACTGCCTTGAGTTAGAAATAAAAGATTAGTGCGGAGACTAAACAGAGAAAACTGTGCTGCACCGGTGACCATGGAGAGAGAGGCTGACAATGTCATCATATGGGTTGTAGTGGGACTCTTAGCCTGGTGTTAGAGTGAGTCATACGGATGGTACTCAGAGCACTTACTGGATGTGTAATGTAAACTGTAAATATAAAAAATAATTAGTTGCACAGTATAAGGTACAGAGCTTTAAAAGGAATTGGTTTATTTATCCTTGTTTCATTGTCCAGATTAAGTTTTCTGTATCTGTGTGTCACAACACACTGACTTGAGTGAGAAATAAAACAATGTTCAGAATAAACATGGAAAAATTGGCTGCACCAATGACCACAGACAAAGAGGCTGATGTTGCTGTTGCCTCTGTAGAAGAATTGGTTGCAGGAATCGTAGGGGTGGTAGTGGGAGTCGTAGGGGTGGTAGTGGGAGTTGTACGGGTGCTGGTGGTAGTCGTACGGGTGATGGTGGTAGTTGTACGAGTGGTAGAGGTAGTTGTACGGGTGGTAGTGGGTGTTGTATGGGTGGTAGTGGCAGTTGTACGGATGGTAGTGGGTGTTGTATGGGTGGTAGTGGCAGTTGTACGGGTGGTAGTGGGTGTTGTATGGGTGGTAGTGGGTGTTGTATGGGTGGTAGTGGGTGTTGTATGGGTGGTAATGGCAGTTGTACGGGTGGTAGTGGGTGTTGTATGGGTGGTAGTGGGTGTTGTATGGGTGGTAGTGGCAGTTGTACGAGTGGTAGTGGGTGTTGTATGGGTGGTAGTGGTAGTTGTACGGGTGGTAGTGGGTGTTGTATGGGTGGTAGTGGGTGTTGTACGGGTGGTAGTGGGTGTCGTATGGGTGGTAATGGCAGTTGTACGGGTGGTAGTGGGTGTTGTATGGGTGGTAGTTGTAGTTGTGCCGGTGGTAGTGGGAGTCGTAGGGGTGGTAGTGGGAGTCGTAGGGGTGGTAGTGGGAGTCGTAGGGGTGGTGGTGGGAGTCGTAGGGGTGGTGGTGGGAGTCGTACGGGTGGTGGTGGGAGTCGTACGGGTGGTAGTGGGAGTCATACGGGTGGTAGTGGGAGTCGTAGGGGTGGTAGTGGCAGTCATACGGGTGGTAGTGGGAGTCGTAGGGATAGTAGTGAGAGTCGTAGGGGTGGAAGTGAGAGTCGTAGGGGTGGTAGTGGGAGTTGTACGGGTTGTAGTGGGAGTTGTAGGTGTGGTAGTGGGAGTTGTAGGGGTGGTAGTGAGAGTCGTACGGGTTGTAGTGGGAGTTGTAGGTGTGGTAGTGGTAGTTGTAGGGGTGGTAGTGGGAGTCGTAGTGGTGGTAGTGGGAGTTGTACGGGTGGTAGTTGGAGTCGTAGGGGTGGTAGTGGGAGTCGTAGGGATAGTAGTGAGAGTCGTAGGGGTGGAAGTGAGAGTCGTAGGGGTGGTAGTGAGAGTCGTACGGGTTGTAGTGGGAGTTGTAGGTGTGGTAGTGGTAGTTGTAGGGGTGGTAGTGAGAGTCGTAGTGGTGGTAGTGGGAGTTGTACGGGTGGTAGTTGGAGTCGTATGGGTTGTAGTGGGAGTTGTAGGGGTTGTAGTGAGAGTCATTCGGGTGGTAGTGGGAGTCGTATGAGTGGTAGTGGGAGTAGTACGTGTGGTAGTGGGAATGGGTGTTGTACTTATTGTTGGTTTCCAGACAGAGTAGGAACAGAATCTTACATTATCAGAATTATCCACAACAACTATCTCCACCTCTGTTGAACAGCAAGAGGAATTGTATGACACAAAGGTTTTGTTGCTGGAATCAAGATAATGTGTTAAGTTCCCATCACCTTTTCTCAAGGTGATACTTTTTATGCCCGTCCCATTAGTCCCATCGGTCACCTGCAGAGAGAGCTCCCACTCAGACTCAGAGCAGTTACTGGAACAGTTGGACAGGCTAAGAAGATGACACACTGGTGGAGTCAAGTCAGTCACCTAGGAAAAAAGATACGAGGTAGGTAAGATAAAAAAAAAAACTGAAAAATCTAAGAAAAGAGAGTACTGAGAATTACCGGCTCTAGGACAGTTAAACGCAGCAGAACATAGTTGGTGTCCCCAGCACTAGGAGCTTCGGCCTGGATGGTCAGGGTGACAACAGTACCAGATGAAGTGTCGGGAGGTGCTGTGAACGTCACTGTGCTAGTAACATTGCCACCATCTGGCAGGAGTAAAGTTGATGGAAAAGTCATGGTAGAGTGTCGTCCTGTTCCTTTGTTCGGCACAGAGAAAGGAACGGAACATGTATCTCCTGGACTTACAACACTCTCGATGAGAAACTAGAAGAAAGGAAATCGTTATCATTACATTACTTAAAGATATCATCAACACTCAATAGTTTACTAGGGGACACTCCTTGGGAAAAGGTTTATGTTAATTAAGTGTTAATAAACAGAATAACAAAATGTTATAAACCCATAGAAGAGGGGGTTTTGGGTAATCTATATGACCATCAAAGGGGGCACTTCTTTGTTTCTCAAAATACGTAAAATACTCTTCACAAGTGAGATAAAACATGATCTTACAGATGTTACAATCACAGTAGATGCCCTGATAGTGGAGGACGACTGCCTTTGAAAGCTTCTAGCAGCAGCTCTGGTTGAGTGGACAACCTGACCCATTACCAGCACAACAAAATCCACTGCAGGTGTCCTGTCAAACTGGACCAGGAAGACTCCATTACCCTGAGCCTCCACACTTCCGTTATACCGCACTGAAGTTTCTGCTTCTACCAGAAAGACTTCTGTCACTGTGGCAGAGTCACTTCCAGTCAGGATCACATTCAGGGTTACATTTTCACCTGAAAGAAAAACAGAACATTCCTTTGATTGAGTCACATGTCACAACACAAGTCAATCAACTATGTGGCAGAACACCTAAAAGGATGTGTTCAAAGGTGAAATACAAACAAACTAAAAAGAAAAATACTTTAAAGAAAGGAGATTCGTGATTTTCCCGATTAAGCATCTAAAAGTACCATACCAAAGTTGTGGTTTGGCATTAACTTCTTATTTGAAAAAGATCATTGGTCACCAAAGTCTGTTTTCTGCATCGTGAACAACACATGTGCTCTGAGGTGTAACAAAGCCAGTAGTTTAATAATGTGAGATCTCAGCACTGTCTTGCCTCCTTAGTAAGATTTAATCTAATTACACATTCCCCAGTTTTTTTCTTGTCCCATTTTACTAAGTTATGGACATACTTCAGTGTAACATTGGTGTGAATTGTACTGTAAACTACCTGTAGTTCAGCCGACCTCCCCCCAAAGAAACTAAGATTTGCTGCGGCCCTGTTGTTCAGGATAAAATAACCTGGTATACTGATAACCTCCATGCAAAAATTAAATGATAATAAACAGTTACCAGATTGGGGACGACTGGATATGGGCTCAAAACCTCCAAGTGGACTCTGAGATGCTTTCATGAAGGTAAACAGGAAGTCAATCAGACTGTTGCCTTGCAATCCAAGAAGAGTTCAGAGTCAACAGTTAGCCAAACAGGACCAATGCATGATCAGATCGTATGGGCAACAACAGAACAGTTTTTTTTACGCAAAAAAAACTGTTGAGTAAAACTCACCTATGACCTTGATATTGTATGAATTTGTTGTCACCACATGTACTTGCCAAAGTCCTACTTCTGTATTTAACTTGACAGTTAATAGGTTTCCAACTTCACTGTATGAACTGATCAATGATCCACTAGGATCAGTGCTGCTCTGAACCACATCTAAAGAAAGAGAAATGTAGAAACAACGTTGACAACATGAGTGACTCACTGGGTTTAAATAAGATCAAACCTCAAAAAATAATTATAATGGTACATGTTATTTAATGGGAGCCTTTCTACCACCCAAGGACACCATACAAAGAATAAAAAAAATAAAAATTACACAAATACAACATAAAAGTATGTTACTAAGACCATTTGAATCAAACAAGTGGAGTGGGCAATTTTGAACAGATGAGTTTTGAGTTTGGACTTATTATGGGAGAGAGTCTATGTTCTGTATGACTTGAGGCAAAGAGCTTCAGAGCTGCTAATAGCTTGTGGTGGTGAGACAGGTAGAGGGGACAGTCAAGGGGATGGCGGAGGATGATTGGATGGCACAAGAGGGAGCAACAATATGGAGAATATCTGAGTGTTATGGGTGGCTTTAAAAGTGAGAACAAGGATTTCGTATTTGATGCGGGACTTGACCGG
The DNA here is from genome assembly GCA_016785265.1 of Paraplagusia blochii. Classification (NCBI taxonomy): domain Eukaryota; kingdom Metazoa; phylum Chordata; class Actinopteri; order Pleuronectiformes; family Cynoglossidae; genus Paraplagusia; species Paraplagusia blochii. The sequence goes on along the minus strand of JAFBJS010002818.1, from coordinate 29,493 downwards.
GAGCCAGTGGAGCTGTTGCAGGACAGTAATGATGTGGTGAGTATGGGGGGTTCTGGTAAGCTAGGTTCTAGACCAGTTGGAGCTTACGGAGAGATTTGTGAGGTAGACCAAGAAGGAGGGAGTTGCAGATCACAGGTAGGGAGTTGATGAGGCTGTGAACCAGGATGGCAGTGGTATGAGGTGTGATGATGTGGTGGAGGCGGTTGAAGTAATGTAGGTGGAAATAGGCAGATCAGGTGAGGTTGTTGATGTAAGACTGAAAAGAGAGAGTGCCATCGAGGTTGAGACCAAGACTCTTAACCTGTGTGGAGGGAGAAATTAAGCAATTGTCAATGTTAATGGAAAAACTGTTGGTTTTTGATAATAGATTGTAGATGTAGATTGAGAGGAACCTCAGTTTTGTTACTGCTCAGTTTGCGAAAGTTTGAAGTAAACCAGGATTTTATTTCTGTCTGAGAGTGTAAGGAAAGGGGGCGGGAGTTTGCTAGCAAGGCAGAGCAGGTTGTCATCCGCGTAGCAGTGGAAAGTGTTTGCAGATGATGTTGCCAACATAAGGGAGAAGATAAATGATGAAAATCAAAGGGCCCAGGACAGAACCCTGGGGCACACCAGAAGGAATGGGAAAAGGCTAAGATTTAAAGGTTTTGAGTTGAATAAACTGAGATCAGTCTGAGACGTATGACTTAAACCAGTTTAGATGAGTCTGAGTGATACCAAATGGAGGAAAGCCAATTGAGGGGGTTTGATTGGCAAAAACTGTCGAGAAGATGCAGTTATGTTGAGTAGGTTGAAGATGGAAGGTCAAGCAGAGGAGGGCATTTGTCATTTCAATGAGGGCAGTATCTGTACAATGCAACTGTTTGTAAAGGTTGTTTTATAATTGGTAAACATTAAGAGATGACTGTTTTCTCAAGGATTGGAAATTTCATTGGTCAATACGTACGTAATAGGTGGGGTCAGAGCCAGATTATTAGCCAGTTATTGCAGCAGTTTTAAATGCGTCATGCAACATCACCTGAAGGACTTGTGACGGAGAAAGTGATGCCATTCCCAGTCAAATAGACAGTGAGGTTCTTCACTGATTCATCAACAATGAAGGTGAAATTATCAGCTCCTCCAATATTCCTGAATACTTGAAGTAGGATGACCTGGGATATAAAGATAATAACTGTCAATAATTTTACCTCTTATTTAAGTTATTGGTGTTGATATTGGTGTTGTTGTCAAGTTGTCGATACCACGGAGGAACTGATGGACTCTGTAATGATGTTGGTCGCCTCGAGCAGATGTGACTTTGAGACCAAAATATGTTGACCTCCTGAAGCCTTGGCTAGCTCTTCGTACAAAAGATGTGGTTGGATCCTGAGATTGCTTTCAACAGAGGCTCTTCGGCGGCGGGTGGGATAAGGTCCAGTCATGAGAAAGTTGACCTAGAATAGAGTAGTTATACCATTTTAACCAGTGATTTATGTGTGATATACATTTATATATGTGTATGCAGAAATTTAGGTTTTGCCGAGGACATTACAGTTAAAATAGCAACTAACAATAGAGGAACATAGTAACAAAATAATAAAACAGCAATGAAATTCATGGAGACAGAATTACTCACAATGGATTGGGTTTGCTCTATCATGGCCAGCACATTGTTATAGAGGTGTATATCTTTAGCTGTTGCATCCGTGAAGACGTAAATTTCAGAACCTGAAAGAGCGTAATTTAAAGCTAGCTGCACCGAGAGAAAGACAGAAAAGTCTCTCATTAGTTTCCAGGTTGCATAGTTCAAGGGGATTGTTTTTTTTCATCTTAAAGTAATGGTACCTGCAATGCTGAAAGACACATCTCTTCGTAATCGCCACCACCGTCTGCAGACAGAGCTTGAATAGACTCTTTGAAGACCTGAGGGTCTGTGGTCGTAGTCAGTGGTCCAAAGTCTTTAGATAAAACAGATAGAATTTCTTCTTTCACAGTTACAGAAGGTATTTATCTATCTATCATAAATATGGAACCAGGTCTTTGAGATCTCACCTGGATCATTGAAAGGAACAAGAATGTAGAGTGTCTGGTCATCTTTTCCTATTTTACTATCGATTATGCTATTGGTGAGGGTGAGCACTGTCTCAATGTCATTTCTCATACTCCCCGTGGTGTCAATCACAAAGAATAGCAATTCCACGATTCCCATCATTCTAAGATAGAAGAAAAATAGGAAAAGGATTCAATTTATGGAAATTCTTGTCTAGATTTTCCATCAGTGACGCGTGAGCATTGAGAGCTTTTGTCGTACTCGAGAAAGACTATGTCTCCAGCAACTGCTCGGATGTGCTCGAGCACTTCAGCCGTTGCATCTGTGGCCAGATCTGCTGCCTCCTTGTGAAGATATCCATGTTCGGAGTCTACATCGTCTTTGTTAATTCCACCTCGAGGCACAATATTTCTTGTTCTATCAAAACGTCCTCCATGGCTGCATTTACCTGTGTTGGAAAGTTATGTTTGAATCTCCCTTCAATATAGAAAACTGTCAGTTTTTTTTTTAAATAACCTTATTTATGTATAAATGCATGCCTATAGTCAATCAGATAGATATTTATATATAATTTAAAATGATTAATTATGACATACCTCTATGTATTTCTTTATATTCATCTTAGTTGAAGACCTGCTGTAAAGATGCTATTCAAGGATCTCCAAAATCAACTTTTGCCAAAATCCGATAAACAAACACTATATTATCAATTCAAATGACCAGTCTGAAGTGATCTACCTAGATTAAAAAATGTATATCCCAGTGATTGGCATCTGAAATAAAATCACATCTCTAGTTTTTATAACTATTATTTTTTTTATGTTATTGCTCAGGATCTACCAGCACTCCTTTGGAGATCTGCTGGTAGATTCCGATCTACCTATTAGGCACCCGTGGATCAATAGAATGGGCTAAAAGGGCTGCAGCCCCGAGCCACGCCACTAGGGGGAGGCCTCAGGTCGCTGATTAAGTGAGTAAAATTAATGAAAGTCTACATAAACTAATTTTCTTCCACTTCAAATATAGAATAAACGAGAAAAAATGTCAGGTCAAAAGAAAAGGATAACAGAGCCAAAATAAAGCAAACTACAAGTCAAACTGAGAAAAAGTGCCCTCATCCTGGTAATTAGCGCTGGGCTAGTATAGGTCTGGCAGTATTTATTAAATTATTTGTGCAAACCACTATAAGCTGCCATTTAGTGACTTTTGCTTGAACAAACAGCTGTTTATCCTTACAACTATTGTTAGGAAACAAATCATTTGGCAGAACTCAGGCATTAAGTCATCAAGTATTCATGAAAAATATGGTTCAATATCATTGTATCACTAGTATTGCCAAATATCATCAGACATCCCCAATGCAATTGTAATTTATAGGAAAAAAGGTGATGCTAGAGACAAGTAAATAATCTGAGATGGAAATGCCAGGATCGCTTTTGCTCACCTGCAGGTTTGGATGAAGAAAAATATCCGCTAGTGAGTATTTCTTCCTCTAGAATGTCCTCCAGGATGTTGCCCACGCAGACATTTCCTTCACAGTCCTGACAGGTCCTTCTGTCTCTTCCTTGGAAGTAGATCAGAAATTAAATACATGCATAAATCAAATAAGAAAACCATTTGCTTTACAGTGTGCATAGGTAATAACAAGATTAAGAAATACAACCCACAGAGGTCAACAAAATTCATTTATTCATCTTTATCCTCTTAGGGGCAGCAGTTTCCATGACTGACACCCAAATCAAACTGCTCCATACTGTGAGCCTTCCTGTGGGTTGTGAGTCTACTGGATATTATGTGGCTTGGGACGGTGTTATGATCAGAGCACCTCAGTGACAACCTGGCAGCTGGTGGATTGGAACCTGAAGCCTCTGGGACTTAAGGCTGCATCCTTAACCGTTGGGCCACCACTGCTCCTTATTAGAATTCTGTGTATTTTTATTTACACAGTTAAATCATTGATCTAATATTTACCTGCTGTTTTGCCAATGCTGACACCTTTTTGGATCAGATTTGTATTTGGTTGATTTTTTCCCATTTCAACCCAATTGCTGTGACTGTAGAAGTCCTTTATGGAAAAGAAATAGAAAAACAATCATTAATAAGTGAAGGTGAACTACCTTACATCGAGGCACAACACACCACCGCACAAAACTTTTGCATTTTACAGATCACCAAAACTGGTTGGGACAGCGTCAGCAGTCACGGCTTCAATATGTTTTAGGTAGAGGTTGAATACAATGGGAATAATGCAACAGAACTTTTGCTTGTAATTTTTTGTCGTACAATTTAACCGAATGCAAAAACTAAAAACTGATATAACAGTTTAAAGTAGAATAAAGCATGAAACAAATGCATGATGTCATTTACATTTTGGTGAACTGAGGCAGCAACCAGTTCAGTTGATAAAGAGAAACTATCATTTGTAATAACATGGCATTATATAAACAGTCAGCATCAGTTGTGATTACAACAGCTCGTGCGGCAGACAAAGCTCATGCTTAAGCACGCTTGTGAATAGCAGGAACCACATGGTGGCTGGTGTGCGTATGTGATGAGACACTGACATCAATAAATTCTAAAGGTCAGTATTCTGAAGTTTTGTCCTACCTAAATATATTTTTAGGTATCAAAAAATTTAGCTCATGAAAAACGTTAGGGGTCATTGTACACCAGTTTACACCTCACAGTAAAAGAAATGCATTTCATCTCGTAAATTGCAAACCTAGGCTAATTTCATTTTATAAGCTAGTTTAAGACAACATGAAAAAGTAGATGCAGTATTAGCTATTCAATATCTAGAAATTATTTGACTGAGAACGCTTGGCACTGACCATCAGTATCTCGGTTCAACTTTGTTGATGATGTCTTTGCTCCCAACTTTCATAGACTACAACTTACACCTCAAACCATAAGGCCCAGCATTGGTGGCCCAGTGGTCAAGGAACTGGACTTGGATCCTGAGGGTTCCGGGTTTGAATCTACCAACTGTCAGATTACCGCTGAGATCCACTGAGCAGCACCGTCGCCATTCACTGCTATACAAGCACTCAAGCAGGAGGTCACATTTCTGTGTGTGCAGTGGTGTGAATCACTATTTGCTTTTTTTTCTTTCCTTCCTTAACCAGCCAGCCAACACTTTACACTTCAGGATTACTGCATTTATACATTTACATGGACTTGCACAATACTTTACCTGTAAAGGGTGAAGCAAAAATCCCAATGCCATCCTTGATCCTTGATATCTTCGTAATCTGTTGTTGGAGTTCACAGTATCTAAATTTTTGGTAATGATATTTTTTCCCTCTGTAAATTTCTCTGAGTCAAAGTGGTAATTGGCCTTGAAGAGAAATCGTTGGTCAACTCCCACATTTGACCATACAATCGTCTGAACAGCCAAGCGAAAGTTTTTGGCAGACTTGGTTGCTCCGCATGCAGTGGCAACAGAAAGAGCTGTGTAAGGCTCAGGCTAAACACAGATAAAAGGAGACGTTACATTATTGTTTTGGTACAAAAACATGACAAACGTATCCCAAAACAGTTCAGTCCGATTCTTACAGGAAGCGTGAAGTTCGTTACAGAAGCTCGACAAGTCTCCAACGTGACCTTAAAGATCGCTTTCTCTGTGATGTCCTGGTGAGTCAGAGAGTCTTCCTTCTCACTGATTCCAAAACCAAATGTTCCATCTTGCAGAAGCAGAATGCACAGCAACCCTAACCACCTCATCATTAGAGACAGAGCTGAAAAATACCAATAATACCATTTAGAAAAATTCAAAAAGGTCAAAATGTTCTCATTTATACCAGAACGTTTCCAAAAAGTTGTTCTCACAATTATCGCCGTGACGGCTTAACTGTCACTCTACTCTGTTTCATCGACAACCAACAGCTTTATAAATCACAAACACACCTAAACTGCATTCCATTTTTCCTTCTCAGAAGCAGAGATCTGTGCATACTGTGACACTCCCTGCCATTCAGCAATAATCTCATAAATATATAGCACCAGATCTTACCAGCATTGGCACAGCTTTGAAAACCCCACAATGTTGGAGAAAAATTGTGACATTGAAACTATTTACTCAAGATTCATTCATTCATAAACGGTTTTAAAAATAAAAAAACATAACAAAAACATTTCCTGCAAAGTATGTAAAATTCCTCCCCTAGGTTTTCGCCCGGATGGTTCAACATTCTCCAGCTTGTTGTCAGTGTACCATCGGTAACAGCTTCTTACCTAAGATAAAGATTTCTGCATTGAAATGAAAACTTGCACTGAGGGTGTGATGGTGGTCGCCGTGTACATTGTGCTATCAGTGAAAATCATACAGTACATTGATGTGCCACTTTCACCGTTTTTCTAAACAAAAAGACAACATAACAACGGCAACCTTTCACTGACTGGCATGTGCTCTTGCTCTGCCTGTTTGTAACATGATGAGTAAAAAATGTAGTGTCCCACGTACACAGCAGCTGCAGGGAACATAAGTAAATTCCTCTGGAGACATCGGATTAAATCTCACTTTCTTTCAGGCGTATGGGTCCATTGTGATGAAGAAAGAGCTATAGCCAAAAGGCCAAGCTCTCAAATTACCAGTCTATGTGCCAACTATCACCAATGTTCATGAACTTTGGGTCATGACCAAGAGAACCATTCCCAAATATGGGGCAGTGGTGGCCTAGTGGTTAACTGGGGTCCAGGGGTTCCAAGTTTGAATCCACCAACTGCCAGGTTACGACTGAGGTGAGCATGGCACTGTCTCCACTCACTGCTCCACTGGCGCTCAAAGCATAATGTTTTTTATTGTCGGGAGTTAAAAGTTTGTCATTTTTAAACTATGGGTCCTGAGAGAAAAAGGGGAAAACACAGTTTTACGCCAATTATTTTGAATTTCGTGAAGCCAAAAACAGATGAAACAGCACAGCTGGATTCATGTTCCTCTGTGTTACTGCTGCGTGATGCAACAAGCCAGAATTTCATCAAACATCAGGGATCAAAGGTTGGTGGGACAGTTACAGGGAAAACCCTCTGGAGTTCATTTTAAAGCTGCCCGCTTTCCATTGTGCAAATGGCTCTTTTTACATGGAACTTTTTGCTGTGTTTCCTGCCGTTGCTGTTTCTGCTCCTCCATTTTTTGCTTCCTCACAGGCCCGGAGCACATGGCTGGACAGGACTGTGTTGGACCTCTGAAGAAGAACCAAAGCTCATCTGCAAACCCACCACAATGGCCAAATATCTTCGACGCCACTGTGGCTTTCTGTTCAAGTTCAGACTGGACACTTGGCTCATAGCGGACCCTCACCTCCAGACTCTGTCCAGCCTGTTGTGGGGTCAACATGAGGATACAATACAGTTTACTAGAGAAAACCTGTTACTCAGAGACGGTGGGATTGTGGCACTGGACTGGGCTGTGGGGAAGGGACTGGGTGAAGGGGCTGGGAGGAAGAGGTGGGATAGTAAGAAGTCTCTGGGCTGCTTCACCTCCTCAGCTCCTGTGCTCATCGTCATCCCTCAGCCGTGGATTGGAGTGACCCCACATTCTACCGCTCTTATAGAGGAGGCCATAAGTCACGGGTTCCACGTTGTGGTCTTCAACTCCCGTGGCACCCCGGGATGTCCACTGAGCACCCCGAGACTGACCGAGTTTGGGGACCCGGCAGATTTTAAACAGGTACTGAAAGAAAAGCACAATGCACAAAAAAAAACAAAAAAAAAAACAAAGCCTATCATGGGCAGTTCTACTGATGTAAGATCTAAAGTGATTTTAGTTAAGAAAACCATGTAAAATGTCTAGATATCAGCTCTGAAATTAAACTCTTATGAGTTATTTTTGTTGGTATCGTTAGATTTGTCCAGACCTTAAGTGGAACCAGGCATTAAACCAAGCCTAGGCCACAGGTGCTACTACATTTGAGTCACGGGCCAGGTCAGGATTAGGGCTAAAATGTTAGCTGCTCAAATGCCTTTAGCCTTTTCCAGACTATCTATTGGGGGAAATGCTGGCTTTGGAGGGAAAAGGATAAATATATTATAAATGATCAGTATAATTTGGACAAGTTTGGCGAGCCAGGTTAAAAAGCCAAATGGGCCGCATCGGGCCCTCGGGCCCTAGTTTGCCCAGGTCTGCATTAAACTGAAGAGTAATTTTGAAGTGATTAAATGATGAAGTGTTTCAATTATTCTCCCCACCACTGTATATAAAGATATATGTTTATGTATGTATATATACAGTACATATATGCACGTATGTATACATATATGCATGTAGATGGATGGATGGATGGATGGATGGATGGATGGATGGATGGATGGATGGATGGATGGATGGATAGATGGATAGATGGATAGATAGATAGATAGATAGCAAGCGGTGGCTTAGTGGTTAAGGAAGCAGACTTGGGTCAGCACGGTTTCAGGTTCGAATCCACCAGCTTGCCAGGTTGCAGGTCTGAGCATAGCACTGTCCCGACCCAGAGAACTTCTTGTGGGCCCACCACCCACAGGAACGCTCACAATATGGTGCAATGCGATTTGGGTGTCACCTGCTGCCCCTGTGACCCAGAAACGAACAAGCAGAAGAAAATGAATGCATATATACATATATAAGGTATATAAAGTCATGAAAAAAAATGATGATGAATAAATAGCCTTAATACTTTATGATATTGTTTTTCCTTTTAAGTTTGTTTGGCCCTTTTTGGCAGCCTTTTTATGGGGTTGCCCCAAAAGAATTGATTTTTTCAATCTTGTTTCCTTCTTCCTTGTTGCCATTTTTTGTTGTTGTATTTTGACAGTGGTTACACAAAAACTGACCTTTGATAAGATGCGGAAGGGAAGCCTAGGTACATTCCTCTAATACCCCAGATACTCATTGATGAAATGATTGAATTGCTTCAAACACAGCACCTGCACCTCCTAGATGCTGGTACCAGGGTTAGATGATTTTAGCTGAGCCTGGCAGCTCTTTCGTCAGTCCTTGTTTTTGAGATGAAAATGACATTGATGGAACATTTTTTTTCCAGGTAGTGAATTATGTCCACAGCTGTCACCCATCCTCTGTGCTGGTAGCGGTAAGTGAGGGCTCAGGTTCAGGGATTCTTCTTTCCTACTTAGGCGAATGTGGTTCAGGGACACACTTGACTGCAGCTGCAGCTATTTCACCAGTGCTTCTGGGTCAACTCTGGTTCGAAACGGTTATGCCTTCGATTTATCGCTGGGGGGCACTATTTCAGCGAAAACTGCAGCTCTGTCGGTAAGAGACATTTTGGGTGATATAAAAATCCTTACAATTGCCAAAGCAATGTCACTAAAATGTAGACGTTAAACCGAATGACTTGTATTCTCTGTGTCTGCCTAAGATATGCAAGTGCCTTCAGAACCGTCCTCCATGTGGACCGGGTCTTGAGCTCATCCTCTCTTCGAGACTTTGAAGAGACTCTATTCTGTGCTTCTGGTGGGCCAAGTGTGCGACAAGGTTCTAAATCCCAAACAAACGTTTTAAACTCAGGACTGAGACCTGGTCCTCATCGTGCCCTGGGCGTGGAACTATCTAAGACATGGATCCTGGGGGAAAGAGCTCATCCGGCTGAGGACTGGGACAGTTACTGGGAGAGGAACGAACCTCTGAGGGACGCAGATGAAGTGGCCGTGCCAGTGCTGTGTATCTGCAGCCGTGACGACCCTCTCCTCCCCCCTGATGACACATTGCCTATTACACTTTTCCAGAACAACCCTTATTTTTTTCTAGTTCTGACAGAGAAGGGAGGTCACTGTGGATTCAACGGAGGAGACAAAGATAATAAAGAAGGAGAAAAAGTGGATGGAGGTCGATGGAGTCATTCTTCTGTCCTGGGCTTTTTTAGAGTAATGACTGATTTCCTTAAAGGCGATGAGCAGAATCTGGAAACCTTGGTGGGTTCACAAGAATATAATCGTTGGGGCCAAAGGAACAAGAGCAACAGCAGCAGCAGCACAGTACACCTGCACAGGAAACCCACTGTGTTGAGAAGACCAAGACCAAAGGGGAACGTGGAGAACAGCATAGATGCAGAGGACGTGAACTTCACTTGGAAAAGGTCTTACACCCGTTGAAAAAGACAGACGGACAGAGACGATTGTTGTCATCTTCAAAACAAGTCTGTTGAATTATTTAAAAGACAAACAAATACACTCAGTCCACAGTTGGGGTCACGCAGTCATTTGTGTTTGTTTTTTTGTTATCCAGCTCTCCAGATGTAACAGTGCTAACAAGTCGATGAAGGTTCTCCAGGTCGCCCAGGTTATGGTCAATGTTAAGGAAAGCAAACTCCTTGTCATTGTGACATTGTGATCCACACCACTGCACACAACGAAACGCAACGTCCAAAGCAGACAGTGGGCAGCTTTGAGTGCCTGGGGAGCAGTGAGTGGGGACAGTGCCATGCTCAGTGGACCTCAGTGGTAACTTGGCAGTAGGGGGATTCGAACCAGGGGCCTGCCAAAAGAGTTTAGTTTAGCAACTGGACATTCAATTTTTTGGAAAACCTTTCACCTCTCATCCAAGAGGCTTCTTCAGTTCTAACCGTCAAGTATATCCTGTGAGTGAGCGCTAACAAGTTACAATTAATTCCAGTAGGTGGCAGTGAAGTCACACATAGGTTACAAAGCTTTGGGAAAAATATATAAATAAAATTGACCTAAAATTGGCATAATTACGCGATAATGGATTTTCTTACGATGATAAAAATCCAATAACAATGCCTGGGTTTGGAGGAATTTAACAGAATCACTCATAGGGTCTGAGACCTCAGTTTTAGGGCGGAATGGCAGAATATATTGGTATCAGTGACTTAAGTGTTCGTCAGGAACAGAAATATGGAGAATTAGTCTGAACTACATCAAATGACATGGACAACTCATGCACACAATCCTCTATGTTCTATACAATCCATAGAAAATGTACAGTAGAGAAAGTGGCCAAATCGCAAAGCTAAACGGGGCAGATTTGGCCGTGGGCCTTAGTTTGCCCACATATGGTTTAGATTGTAGCATAAAAAACATTACATTTTCCCAAAAAAGGAAGTAAAAGTAACGGTTTAAGAAACATTTAACTGCTGTGTCTTATTTGTACTTTTAAGCACAAAAACACACACATAGCACAAAGAAATATTAAAATTACTTTATTACAGATGATTTTTTTTAATCCAGTAGCCCTCTTCCAACAAAAAATAGTAATTACAAACAAAATATTACATTTATCCGCTAAACTTTGTTTCTGAATTTCTTTTATACATTTTTTTTTTAAAATCACTTTGTCATCTGTATGGAATAACTTTTTCCTCTTTTGCTATGCAACATTCAGCTTTTTGCACAATCTATACAATTTAATACAGTTTAATACAGGTCTGAGGACCAGGGATAATAAAACGGCAACATCCACCAAGTGACAGGGAAGGTAAAAGTAATACTGATTAACAGACTATACAGAGAGAAGAGATAACCCTGCCTACCCTCAGCCAGTGGCAGCCACCCCTCAGCAGACTGAGGAGGATCACAGTAGACTCTTTTATCTGGTCAATCACTTGTGCAACAGTCAGCGCAACTGATCCAGTTCAGAGCGGCCAAGGTCTGAAGCTAGACTCTGTTCAAACTGCCTTGAAATAAAGGGAGAGTTTTAGTAAATGGAAAACATAAAGTCTAAAATTATGCCACTTGTTCGGCCCTCTGCAGGTACTCGATTCTCACCGTAAAAAAAAAAAAAAACTCTGCTGTTGAGTTCTGGAATAAAATACAGGATCCGGTTGTGAATTTGAAAACTTAAAGTCAAAGCAGTGGGAAACTGGAGATCAAAAGTTGGACAAGTGTCCACATCTAAAGAAACTTTTGATGTAAAAAAAAAAAAAAAAAGGGTTTTGACTGTTTTGTGCAAGAAAGGAATTCAGGATTTTGGGAAGTGCACAGCCAAAACTGTAAGAACTCACCGGCTGCTATAATGTCAGAAATATAGGGCCTGTGCTGATGCAGAGGCTGCTTGTAATTTGTTTTTTTTTTTAAATCATGTGCAAACTCATCCTAGTTCAGCAAAAATCAAAAAGTTGCCTTTGGGGTGGAGGCAACCTGACCTAGAGTTCTGTGGCTGTCATCTACAACAGAACAGGTGTAACAAGTCTCGAAAGACAGTGAAGCCAAGTGGCTGTGTGAAGGTCACTGGTCAAAGAGAGGAAAAAAAATAAAATAAACACATCACTGCGTCACAAGTTCATTTGTCCTTGATTTGTCGATTAGAGATTCTTAATTTTCAAATTCAAAATATACATTATTAACAAGTTCTACTGTACATTCCACCTCTGAAAATATTATAATGCATTTGCTCGGCATTTCACAATAATATCACCATCCTCGCCTCCCTTTACTACAATCCATTTAACATTTATTTATATATATATATTTATATATATTTTTTTTCTGTCTCTTGAAGAACTTTTCAAAATTACATCAGGGGAGGGAAAGAGGTGGAAGGAAGCCAGGGTGAGGTTCTGGGGGTGAGACAGAGCGGGGTGTCAGTCCAGGGGAGGTTGCAGCGGCATGGCAGCGGAGATTACAGCATCACCACCCAACGACACTCAGTGGTCACCTCCTTCAGAGGGAAACTCCCCTGCGCTCATGTGAATTATCTTATGTCTAGTTGTTAAAATAAAACACATGGGCAACTTTTAATAGCCAGCTGTTGTGTAAAGGAAAAAAAAACAACTGAAATTGACCTAATAAAGTGTAATTCGAGTGTAAATCGATTTTTTTTTTATACTGTTTGTGACCCTGTATAAAATAAAAACCTAAGCCATGACTATGAAGGAACAACCCAGATGACGGAAACATCTGCGTAAGATTGACATTTGGGTTGACGCTCGTGTGCAAGTAACTGACGGGTCATGACTAGGGCTGTCAGTCTCTCTGAATCTCATTGTTCTTCGTTGCAGGTGTAGCTTGAAGCGACGTTAGTGCTGCTTGTTTACAGCATTTGTTCCACAGCTCGAGTTAACACAAAAACAAAAATTAATTAGTAGAGTTAATATTTGCGCAGAAACATTGTCAGTAACCTGGCCTACGGAGATGGCACTTGTACAGGGTGAGAGCTGAACATTTTCATTCAGCACACTAAGCTCAACTGAAGCAACGCCACAAACAAAGCCTTCCTGTTAAAGGAGTGCACACTGCTTTGCCCGACTAACACCGCCACGGTTGGAGCACAGCGAGACACAAAAATGGCTATAATTTCTACACGACATAGAGCCAAGACGCCTGTACAACTGATCTTGCGCGCAATTATTCTAGGAAAAAAAAAAAAATTCACATTTAAAAACAGTACATTACAGTGTTGAAGCTGCGTTGAGTTCGCTATACTCAGTTTGGGTTCCGACGTCATTCCAACAGCCCTAGTACGACACCTGGTGGTGATGCACTACTTTGAGGTAGGCAGGCGGGCAAAGGTTCCATTCAGATTGAGGAACTGATTCTTTTTTTTTTTTTTTTTTTTCAAGACAGCGCCACATTGAAGCAAAAACATACTCTGAACAAAAGAAGAGAACACAGAGTTACCAAACTATTCAAGTAAAGGTTGGCTGCTGCTGAAAAACTGCGCCTGGCGGGGGGGGTTTCAAAGTCATGGACTTAAAAAATAATTTGTTATCCTTGAGCAGGGGGTTGCAACCTGTGATACAGATTTTTTTTTTATATGATAACTAATTTTACCTTGCTTGCTAATAATAAATCATCATAATGGCATCATCTTCTTCACCGAAAGTCAGATTTTAAGCAGATTTCACAAAGTTGACTTTTGTTCTAGAGTTGATAATTGCCTGTGTTTAAAAATGAGAAAACTTGTTAAACAATCTTTTTTTTAACATTATAAATCTGTAGTTTTTCTACAATACTAAAACACTACTTCCATAGCATAGACAGTTTAATCTTTGCAGCTCTCTGTGATTTTTTTTTTTTTTTAATTAAGGTTGCAGACCCCTGACCTAGAGGGACTGTACAACGCACCGGTTTGTATGAGGCTGGTCTGTGGAAACCCAAGAGTTGTAACCAACGAGTCTGAAACGTTCACAACCAGTCCAGCAAAGAACATATTTAAGAATAAACTCACAAAGTTATCGCTCTTATTATCACTAATAAACACAATGTTGGCAAAAAAAAAAGTAGCAAAACACTCCCTCTACTGGTGGACAAGGACTAATGACTTCACCTACCCACTTCTATATACAATCCAAGGTACAACATGGCACTACTGACTTGAATTTAAACAAAAAGGATTATAATCAGAATTTCTTCTGGTTAGATTTGCTGACTGATGGATGGATTGATTTTACAGACACCTATTATAGCCACCTGAAAACCTAAAAAGTCCTAATTTATCACATCTTATGTTTCTTTGTCTGGGACACTCAACAAAAATGTACATTAACCCTTAAATGACAGCAGGATGTAATGTAGTACTTGGGTACACTTAACACATTTCAGTATTGGCAGTATTGATTACTTGATTTAAAGCTGTTTAAAGCTTAATTTCCTTCACATTATATTTATAACGTACGTAATTAAAACTGTATTTTATTATTAAATCGAAGTCACAGGGTATTAACTAAATGCTAAAGCTCTTTCAATCTCCAATGAAGAAATAACATTTAAATCAGGTGATCAATTATTATTTTCTTTACTAAACCAATCAGCTCTTTCCTTGTCTTTTCAATCATAAAAATAAAAACTACACTACAACTTTTCTACCTTTCTTACACAAAACAGTAATCTCCCTTAAGCTTCCCATGAAGATGTCATCCATGAAAAAGATTTTTAACTGCGTCTAATATCCCTCTCTTTTGTCTGAAAATTAAAATCAAAATGTGAAAAAGAAAATAAAACAACTAATCCTTGATAATAATAATATCGAAATAAAAATAAATAAAACATAACAGTATAATTAAAATGTATGGCAACCTTTGCTGAAAAAAATAAAACTGTAAACACTGATAAAGTAGCACTGTAATAAAACTTAAATAGTTAATAACCAATTTTCTTGATACTAGCTTGGATTTAACAAGTACTGTTGGGTTTCCACAGAGTGCAGTCAGCAGTACAGTGTTGTCAGAGAGCAGTTGTGATCAGCGGGAAACTGGACTTATGTAAACACGGTCCACAAACCGCGTGGATCACGAGTCGGACGCGCTGCAGTAAAGTGAATGTGACGCATGTGCATGCATGGTGTATGTGCGTCAGTGTACAGTGTTATCTGAGCGCAGTTAAAGTGTGATGATAACGACTGTGTTTCCGTTTCGTCGGCGTCTATCTGTGTTTAGGTGTATGACAGGTGAGATCCGTTGGAGATCTGAGAGGTGATGCTGGTGCTCCTGCTCATGCCCTGTTCGTTCCTGCCCCCCGACGGCGTCCTCCTCATAGCCTGTGGGCTGTTTCTCACCCCTCCCACTCCGCCTCCGCTTCCCCTCTGGCTCCCTCCGCCTGGATGATGGAGGCTCCATGGTGGTGGACCCCCAGAAAGCATTGGATGACCCCATGGCTGCTGTGAGCTGGAGCTCCCCTGGTGGTGATGACTATGGTGTCCGCCACCTCCTCCTCCAGGCCATTGGCCTCCCCCCTGGGCCCCGTGGCTGCCGCCTCCTCCACTACCTCCACCTCCCCAGCCTCCCTGGGAATCAGGCGCAAGGTTGGTGAGCACCATATTGCTGAAGCCGAGCCTCATGGACTCAGAGTCAAAGGCCTCGATTTCCCTGGCCTGGCGTTCAAGCAGTGAGCGGATTCGCTCCAGGCGTTCATTCTGCAGGGCGAGCATTTCTTCTTCAATCTATGGGGGACAAGAGTATGGTAAAGTAACACAGCAGAGATGTTTAAGTTTATCTGAGCAGACTGAACCTTACAGAGACAATCGAGAACAAAGTTGACAAAGTTCTACACTGAAGAGTAATCAGCAAAACATACAACCATCTCCCTGTCACCTACTTTCTGCTCCAGCAGCGCCCTCCGCAGAGAAACCCTCTGCTCCAGCTCCCTCCTCTCTTTGTCGTGCTGAGCATCTGTTTGCATCTTGATTTTGCTCTGATAGGCATTGAGCAGCTCCAGCTCCTGCTGCAGTTGCATCCTCAGGACCCGACACTCGTCCTCCTGGGCTTCATCTAACCGCAGCTGTGGGACGACAAGAGGAAGATGGAGAAGAAAAAAAAATTGAAAGACAGAGGATGACGAGAAAAAAATGTTCTTATTAATCCTTCGATACTAATTATATACACGCAAAATATAGAAGGGATTTCATGATGAAACTCATCACCAGTTAAAATGACCTGACATCACACTTTACTTTATTGTGAAATTGTTTTTTTTAGACATGACTGTCCAAAATATCCTACATAATAGACTACACAGAAGACACAAAAGATCCTGACAGATAAAATGAGGTGACTGATTTATCGAGGTAGACAGTACGAGAGCTGTGCAAAAGAAAAATGGAAAGAAACATTAGTGTTCCAGACGTGTCCTCACTGTCTATCTACTGTGGACAACAAGGACGGAGTAGGATGAAACTAGGACAATGCAATGTTCCCTGTCACGGTTTTAAAGCTGAAAGTGTCAGCACGGTTACCGCAGAGATAAAGAGCTTTTTAACGGAGCAAGACACTTTCTGGTTCATTGACAGCTCTTCCTGTCTAAAAAAACAAAAGTTGAGATTATGCCTTCTTGGTCAAACACTTAACCATTTTCTTCTGAATGACATCAGGAACACAGACAGGAGACATATAAATATAGTAAAATCCTTGAATATAATATATGTATTTTTAAATAATTGACTAATGATTCTTTTCATCATAGGGACTCACAGCTTGTGTGGACAGCATTTCATTGATGGAGTGGTCATATTGCTCAGCCAAGATGGCCAGTTTTCTGGTTTGCTCCTCCTTTAGTCTCTTCAGCACAGCTTTGTGGTCAGACTTGGGCGTGGACTCCAGCAGATGGTTCCTGAGGGCCTTGTACTGCCTAGTCTGAGTCTTGCACGTTTCCTGGAACTGCTTCTTAATTTGAAGCTCCTTGGCCTGAGAAAAAAAAAAAAAAAAGGGTATTGATTTGTTGTAGGACCTGTGTAAGAGAAATATATGGATAATGCAGTGCAACAAAAGGAAAAACAGTTACCTTGAGGCTTTTGGGCTGTTGTCTGACCTCCATTACGTGCTTGCGCCTCAGCTCCCTCTCCCTCCTCTTGTTATATTCCAGCTGATTGGTGAGCTCTGTCTGGTGCTGTGTGCGGATGAGCTCAGCCCGTGCCTTCTGAATGGTGCCCAGGTGCCGAAACTCCAGCTCCTGCATCGACTCATGGTGCCTGAGCAACATAGCGTGTTCCAGGTCCTTCTGAGTCTGACGTTTGTTGAGCTCCTGCAGATGAAGAGTTGAAAAACCAATAATAAAAAAAAACTTAGTATTTAATAGAAACAGTGACTCAACATTGGCTGGGTATCTCTCTCTCTCCTCCGGTCACCTCTCTGGCCAGATCCTGCTCCACATTGTGCCTGGCAATAAGAATTCTTCGCTTGAATCGCCGACATTCCAGCTCCAGATACTGCCTCTGTCTCCTCAGCAAGTTAGCCTCCTCCTCTGCCTAGAAAGAAAATAGGTTTTGTGCAGAGAATTAGACAAGACTCTGCTTTTATTGCACTGATTATATCTTGACTGAGTATAAATCAAGCTTAAAAATATTCTATAAATAATATTATTATACTTATAATTACTTGAACTAAGCAGCGTGGTATCATATAATGAACAGTTTGACCCTCAAGATTTATGTATTTAACTTTATTTGTGGTTGGAAATCTTACCTGGAAATGTTGGATGTTCTCTTTCTGCTTGGACAACCACTCCTGTTTTTCTTTTTTGGGTGTCGACTGATTCTCACTAAGTTCCTGTGACACAGAAGATCCAGTACATTTGTATTAGTAACAAAACATCTTCACATGAACAGCTTTAAATGACTTATAAATGTTTATTTCTGCTTTCACAAACCACTGGTATAATATTTTTTTCTATGTCTTACTGAAGAGCTACAACAACTTTATCAACAGTATCCAATTATGTGTAAGATGAGAGTAGAGAAAAAAACTCCATAGGAATTAGTTGTTTAATCATAGGAGGAAATACTATTTCAGAGCTTATTTTTCAGCGCTTCAAACCGGTTCAACAAATAAACACTTTTGGCATTTAGCTTAAAATGGAAATTGAAATGAAACCAGAACCTGTTTTTTTTGTTCCGGATTAGAAGCGCTTTTCTAAAAATAATTCTAAACGGCTTATACCTGTTGCATTTTGCACTTTCAAATCCTGTGTAGCCTACAGTCTAAGTGATTCATCTCCTCAAATGATCCAGGAACAAAATCGTTTGCTAATACGTGTAGGACCGTCAATGTCATGGAGGGCCTCAAAACTAGGAATGGGAAAATACAGTTTCTGCTCCGAACCAATATAATATTCCGGTTTAAAGACCCTGCTAGTACATACGTTTTAGGAGATTATTAAATTAATTGTATATTTACAGAATGAAATAAAACAGGGATGAATTGGTTACCAATATTTTAAAATATGCATTTCTGTTCAGAAAGAAAAAATGTTTCTGGTTTTGTTTTCACTGTTTCACCTTTTTTTTCTTTACATAAATGTAAATATGATCAGAAATATTTTTCTCTGTTTTAATATGTGTGTCTGCAATAAACAGAGAAAAACAAACAAAATATATATTTAATTAAATTACTTAAACTAATTTAATAATTTTAATAAATATTGTTTTAAAAAAAACACTGTAACCCTGACCAGTGCTGGTTCTTTTAACTTGGTTAAATGAAATAAATAACAAAGGAAGGCCTTAATGATTTTTCAACCAAATGCCACAACATGGCGTGACATTTTGGTGACAGTCATGGCCTTACCTCTTTGAGCTGCTCCTTGCGCAGTTTATACTCTCGCTTTTGAGACTCAAGGAAACTGCTCAACTCCTTCTTTTGTTGCACCTGAATGTGCTGCTGGAACTTCTTCTCATCATTGGTGAATGTTTTCAGCTAAAACAAACAAACAAACAAAGAAAACCGTTTACATATATCAAGGTTGCATTTTTGTAGTGTATTCCATATCTCCATACATCTTTCTCCAGGGCTGCCTGGTGTTTTTTCAGCAGCTTCTCCATCTCCTGGGTGAAGTTGCTCCTCTGACTCTCCAGCTCTTTGTCCAGTCTCAGGCGGTGCTCATCCATCTCCCCTTTCAATTTATTCTCCAGGGCCATTAGGTGCTTTTGATGCTGCCTCCTCATACGTTTGTATCCTGACATCTGCTCCCGCAGTTCGGAATCCTGTTCGTGCTCTTGCATTTCTCGGGTAACCTAAAAGATTTTTTTTACATGCCACATAGAATCATCAAGGATGTTGTCGTTAATCATAGTTTACAAAGAAATTCACATTTCACAAAAGAAACACTGCATATGACTATTTATCCACTCTAGCAGAACTGATCTGTTCTTAATCACATCGCTGCACTGTAAACAATGTTTAAAACTTTTGGAAAAAGTTCTTCCAACGCTACTGAATGTCACTTAATGGTCATGCATTTGTAATTATTTTTATCTGACTCACAATGCAGTGTTACATCACCAATTGATGAATTGTTTAACACCCCTAACACTGACAATACAAATGCAATAGACAGGAAGATAAAAAAAATATGTTCTCACAAGTGACGCTGTGCGTATGGTGGCAAAATGCTCTCTGTTGCGGTAGTGCTTCCTTGGGGCTTGAGCTGGTGTTGCTTGGGGCTCTGAGGGTTGACTGCTTGATGCCTGCTCCGCAGACAAACTCTCCTCTTCCTCCTAGGGACAAGAATTACACATTAAAAATGCAGTAGCTTAACACTTAAAAAAAATAAGGCAGAAAAGAGATATTAGTGTAAAATTGTAGGTATAGTAAAATTTAAACTTGATGTTTACCAGTAAAATCAGTGTAAAAAGTAAACAAATCATCTCCGTGTACCTCAAATTATTAAAAAAAATAATGTTTGGTACTTTATTATAAGGGTTAAAATTATACAGTCAATTAAAAGGATAACTGGAGGATCAGTACCCCTTTATTAGCCTGTGATCATACTTGTATTTTTAATTTCTGATGTTCGTCAAACCCAAACATAATTAAATTAAATAATAAAAAAAAAAAATAAAAATCACTTTTTTTTTATATGTCACAAGTTATTTTTATAAAGATTTGCACTTCACCCACCGGTTTAAGGTGTATGACAGAGTTGTTGGACATGACAGTTTGGTCTCCCTCCATCAAGTCCATCTCACTGCGACTGTCTTGAGCTGCTTCATTCAGACTGTTTACAGAGCTGCTCTGAGAGCTCGCACTAATGGACATGCTGGGGATGGACTGGTTACTGCCAACGCTGTTCACTGTTCCTGTTCGACCTCCACCTGGCTCCAACTCCTGGAGACAGACAGGAAAGAGCACAGAGCGGCGGGACGGATAGACAGAGAGAGGGTGGAGAGAAAAAAAGACAGACACAGAGGACATGGACAGATATGCATGCAAACAGTACATGCTCAATTATTTTTTCTCTTATTCATTAATAACAGCTCAGACTTTCTTGAAATAGCCGTAAGAACGTCCACACACCTCATCTCCATCCTGGGCTTCTACTGTAGGTCCATTGTGAGCCTCCTGGAGTAGGATTTTCTTCATCTTGCGATACTGCAGATTATCCAGCTCACGTACCGCATCCTTAGTTCTCTGGATGAGATCCATTAGCACAGAGTCTGGGCGTTCACGCTGCAGAAATGCATGCTAGACAGGAAGTCAGAAGACATTTACCAAAAGGTTATTTTAGTGCTGGCATTAATATTTAATAGGTAAAGATTTTGGTTAACTTTGGCGAAGGGTTAAGAGTGGGACAGTAATGGTATCGGTCAAATGTAGCAGTTAGCACTTACATGATTTAGACCTTTCTATGGGTCAGTATGTGTGTATGTAGATTAGTACAGCTGCACATTGAAAATTTAGAATTTTGCCCTGCGCCGGTGAAGTTGCAAACCAGATTTTGTCTTTTTTTTCCCCCTTTTCTCAGTTTTATGCTGCATGACATTGAGTAGGTTCTGAGTCAGAAGTGATGACATGGACCAAAAATGCAACTCTTTAAGATTTCATAACAATAACATGTTTTTAAAGTAGAACAATAACAAAAGATGTCAGTTTCATCAATATGCTAGCTTATGACTGCAACTCAAGAGGCAACATCAGTGGGCTGTGTTCCATGAAAATCTTCTGAAATGTTGACATATCGTGAAAAGTCTTTAATTAGTACAAATGAAGCAAATAAAGTAAAAAGAGATTTATGACTACTTTTGAGGAAACCGTCAACAAAATAGTCATTTTTTCCCCCCGACAGAAAATACTTTTTTGAGTACTTACACCCAGCATGTCATCCGAGTGTGGCCTGTCCTGGGGAATTTTCTGAAGGCAAGAATCCACAAAGTTTCTAAAATAATCCGTCCTGAAAGAAAAAAATGGAAACAAAATATGGAATCAAAACAAAAACTGAAGGTTTTAATAATAAAAAAAAAGATGATTTCTCCTTTCCTTGAATTTCTCTTTGGGATCAAAAAAAGTATTTATCTATCTCAACTATCTATGAAACACTTCACTATACTTAAACAGTTTGGTGGTTCACAATTTGGACAATAAAAACATATTTTTCACAAAAATATGCATAAAAATGTACAGATTATTCAACTCTGCAGTTAGTGACAACATCAATATTGATTTCATTTACTGTGAATAAGTGTTTGGAAGTGACCCTTACCATTCGCTGGACTGCAGCGTGGGACTTTCATTCTGCGCTATGTGGTATAAGGCACTCATTGCATTCATGTTAAACAAAGGAGGTTTCCTCTCCGCTGCAAACAAAACAAGGGTTATATGTTATATGTTATATGACCAGGGATCACAGCCAAAAGGCCTGTTGCCTATATGTTGGTTGTGAATATTAATTTTTGTAAAATAATAAAATAACTTTATTGACCCAAATTAATTGAATCTAGTCTCTGTCATTTTACATTGGCAACCACCAATGCTGTGAGTCAAATTATTTTTTTTGACACAATATCTTGTTTAAATGGGCACGGCTCAAACCTACATTACAGTAGTGATAAAGATACACTGCTATTGTTGAGTCGCTGACATCATGGCTCAGGCATCACAGGTTACATAAAGTAGCCTCTGGCTGGTTGATATTTTGGTCAACAACCGATGCATTGTGAGCCTGTATCAGGCGTAAAGTGCAATAGTGAAACAGACACATTTCAAAATATCGCAATGAATCAATGCTGAATTTAGCTGTGTAGGGAAAAGCTAAACAAATTTAACATTTTTAAGTTGGGTTATAAAAATAGAATAATGTAAAATAAACGGTACAATTACCTAATTCTATACAGGTTATACCCAGAGACCAGACGTCCACCTTTCCGTCATACTGGCCCTCATCCATTGCAAGAATAACCTCAGGGGCCATCCTAAAAGACATGGTTGGAGAATGAGAGGTATGTGTCACAGATGCTCAATCATCGTTCCTTCCTCCAACATAAGTAAATAATTGCTGACGGTTCTCATGACTCATCACTGTTGTTTGTCTGCAGCAATATTCGTATCTAAAAAGCTGCTACCCTCTCACGAAGATGACTCTAACACTGTGCATACATTTTTCTCGAACACATCGGTAAAGACTTTGGCTTCCTCTGCACCCAGCTCTTTACAGCCATGTCTCAAAAATAGAAGCTAATGCCTTTAAAGGCAAATCCATTTCATGAATCATTGACTCCACCAGCAGTCAACTGCAACATCTCACAACGTCATTATTTCTTTGGAGAGTGGGAAATCTAACGCACACGTGACCACAAGTTCACCCTTTATACTCACCAATAAGGAGTTCCTACAAAGGAGTTTGCGGGTGAGGCGATGGAGGCAGAGCCAAAATCTGCCAATTTGACTTGTCCTGGCTCAGTCAGCAGAACATTTCCTGCCTTCACATCCCTGAATGAGAAAAAAAATGGGAAATTACATCATGTTTTTCAGAACCCAACAATTTTATCTACGGAGAAAATCTTGTACCTGTGGATCATATTGTGGGAATGAAGGTAGGCCAGCCCCTGCAGAGCACCATGAGTTATGGCAGCTATTTCGACTTCTTGTAGGGGTTTTTTGTGAACTACAAAAACAGGAAAAACATTTTGGGCAGAAACAAAGATCAGACAAATTCCACATCAAACTCCATTTTTAGGGACCATGTATAGAGTCTCCTTTGTGTCTTATACCCCATCGTACTTGGAAATTTAAATCTGTCGCAAGAAAAAAATAAAACTACTGCTCACCTTCTAAAAGATCTGAAGCCGAACCGAGACAGTACTCCATTACCAGCTAGAAATAACAGATGAGAAACAAATAAAGTATAAAGAGCATGTATGTAAGAATCAAAAGATAAAAACAAATATTTAATGAGTATAGTTGGTGACATACCCATGCTGTGTGCTCACGAAGGTAACAGCCTTTGTATTCTATACTGTTGGGGTGACGGATTCTCTGTAGAAACTTCACCTCCTTAATAATGTCCTGCCATTTCTATCAAAGAAAGATGGAACACAATACCTTATTAGTTAGGAGAATTCCTCTGTATTGGTAACATTGAGTGAAACCATGGAGGCAGCCATGATGATGGACTGTTGTCATCAATCAGTTAGTGGATTAGTCTAGAATCCAGTAGCTAAGTGCTCCCCAACCTTTTTTGTGCCACAAACCGGTTAAATGTCTGGTACTGTTTTCACTGACCGGTCATGAATGATGATGTTCTGAAATATTTCCCTGCCTATAAAATCTTCCTACCCAAATTAACTGTACGTGCACACACCAAGGGTTTCTCAAGTGCACACAGCCTATAATTAACTGCTACCAGACAGGTATACAGTGTTAGACTCTTGTATCAATAACTCATTTATGCAAACAATCTATTTGCGTAATTTTGAGTTCATTGTTGTTGTCTTCACTGAGAAAATATTTCCTAATCAAATATAGTTGCATTATTGATGGTGGAATCCTAGCCATTCTATTGTTAAGTTTTTTTGTTGATATAGGTATGGATCAAGTGTAAGCAATAGCCAGATGGGGCCAAAAGGAAATATTATTTCTCTCTGGCCTGGCACCAATTCACCCAACAGACTTACCAAAGTCTTAATACAGTCTGAAAAAGCTAGATCTGCATATAATGCCTGGCCCTATAATTCTTTTTTAGATTTTTGGTCTTTTTTTTTGCTGAAAGCTTAACATAACTTTATTTATGTACATAATAGTGTACAAACCATTATATTATACCCAATATTATTTTTTTGGCCTGATAAAATTACTTTTATTCAAAATTAAACTGAATTAATTACTAAACTTAGTAATTATTCTGTTCTGGACAGTATGGAAAAGGAAACAAGACACATTAAAAAAAAGCAAGCACAACCTGGTCTCACCTCATTTGACTGCTTGCCACTATAGGACATCTTTTTAATTGCCACAACTTCATTTGTGCGTATATCTCGTGCCTGACAAAAACAAAGTGCGTGTTACAACCACAAAACTGAAAACATGTTGTTCTTTAAGGAGAGTGTAAGAAGGTAGAGTTGCCGTACAAAGTAGACAGCACCAAAGCTGCCATGGCCAATCTCTCGGAGGTCTGAGAAGAGCTTCTCAGGATCTTCCTTAAAGAAAAGCTCAGCCACCTCCGGATCCTTCAGGCTCCCCGCTCTTACAGAGGAGGGCATCCTGGAATGTGTAGTCCCTTATCACCCAATGAGAGGGGACGGGACTATCTGGGTGTTGAGCTACACCAAGGGAGCTGAAGATTCATCTGCAGTGATGAATGGGAATCTTAAAAGTCAGCACATGGACAACCTGAAGAACAGAGGAGAGAGAGAAACAAAAAAATTGATTACTTACAATGCAAATACACAGGCAGACATTTAAAAGCAACTCAGCCTATATGAGTTAGGTTCAAGGTGATTGTGACATAACACTCTTTTCTTCTTCAAATTTGAACAGAGACTATTAACGGTAATGATTTCACCCAGAATCCCAGCATCTGATAAATCAAGCAGAGCCAATAAACATCACAAAGTTACTCCCGAATAATACTGACCTCCTCACATCATTATCTGGTGACCTAATATAATCTAGAAGATGCAGAGTCATCACAAGTACATTAGTTCAGATTACATAAGCAATTTTTTTCAGGTGTTTAAGATGCTGGAACAACAGGCGAGGCAAACATTTGGGTCCTAAAATTGATTTTGTGTCTGGGCCCATGAGGTGGTCCTCAGTAATAAGGAGCAAACTGCACCAAGGAATAATGGATGGAGCTCTGGTCAACCATAACAGTGTTGGTAGAGTGGATACTGCAGAGGTGCTGTCAATTAAATATAACCTGCCTATGAGATTAATGCGATGGTTATGTTAATGACGGTATGGGTTTTGAATATTCACATCACTAGAGTGCACATTGTAGTTTAATTTTGACATGGTTCACACAAATGCAATTTAAACCTTTTTAAAAGGGTCATTCTGGGAGCAGGGCTGTATGTGCAGAATATAAAAAAGTGAAATGTAAGAATAAGGACACAATAATATACTGAGGGATTTCATAAAAAAATATTGTAGCAAAAAAAGGCAGAAAATTTAACACACAACATCAGGCATGGGCAAACGTTTTGAAACGCGTGCCACAATTGACACGGGGGTCGATTTCGGAGCATAGTGATGGATGTGATAATAAAATCCTACATGTATAGACCCTTGATGACAAATGACATTATCTACTGGGGAAATGCAACATTGCAACAGGGTAAAGGCAGAAGTATAATGATAAAAGAAATAAAATATATCATTTGGACAAGATTGGCGGGCCACATTAAAAAGCTCAACGGGCTGCATCTGGCCCCCGGGCCCTAGTTGGTCCATGCAGGCACAATACTAATACGAGCTTCTGAACAGGTTAATAAAAACATTTAAAAACATTTCTGGCCTCTTGCTCAGTCAGGGTTAGGGTTAGTTCTGTTAATTCTGTTAACTGCTTAGTAATGGAGTGGACGTATTCCGATTGTGTGGCAGGAAACACTGCACAGATGCATGGGGAGAAAAGATTACACTATCTGCATGTACTGCATGAGAACATCCTGCAGTAAATCAAGAAAAAGGTAGTAGATAGCTTCTGTGGAAAGTGCAGCAAGGCCTGACAGACCTCAAAAACTACAAAGGCCGTTATTCATACAAGTGGAGTTGAAAAGGCCTTAATTTGCCAATGAGCTCTATATCAAAATCTTAACGTATTGGGTATAAATACACATATGCTGTAGTACATGGACAAACTGACTGCTCAGTCTAAGGACACCAGAAAATTAGAGGTACTGCAGCTAAAACCAGAAAAACAAGATCAAGAAAATGAGCACTTTTCATTTCCATGTGCTGTATTTTATAAATATGAGCAGAATGTTTTCTAATGTATTGACCCTGAAACTCTATTCTTAAAATAAATCGTTTTTTTCCCTATAATGTGAAAAGTCAAATAATGTAGGCTTTCTTGTGAGTTGTCTAGTCTGTAAAATAAGGTTTTAGAAACATTATTTTTTTATGTACCGTAACTGTTGACGCAGCTCCTACCTGTCGTTGCCAAAGATCAACAGAACAAATGGTCTTTGCCTCTGAGAGTTAATAGCACCACTACATTAACCTATAGTTTACACATTACAACCCAACAGTTAGAGTCTGCTGTGCTGTACTACTACCATGAGTGGTTCAATGTCAGGTTTGTCCTGCTAATCAGCTACAACCGATGCTGCTGTAACTGATTATGTAAACACCGAGTGTGACACAAACAAACCTGCAAGACAAGGAAACAGCCTTATGTTGCTGGAACAGGAAACAAATGCGTCTAGTTTTGCCCTATAATTTAAATGTAAAAGATTTATTACTTCAACATCAGAATAAATAGCTACTTGCAAATTTTACAGGTAGACAATAAAGAAACAAACTTGTTAGATGATTGTTGTGCTAAAAGAAAAATGTTTTTTTGAAAGGTATGACACGCCTATTCACAATACTTACTTTAAATTGATGGTTTTATATGCTGTAACCTGGCTCAATTCGATATAATGTCAATACATCTACTATTATTTACGTGTCATAATAATGGCTGAACACTCAATACACCTTATAATTGTGTAATGATGGTCACTACACACCTACAGTACCATTAATTAAAGCGAGCCAAAAATTAAGTTCCCCTGCAGGTTTTTCTTTACATTTACAGACTTGTTACTTAAAACCATGATCTCAATCTGTCAACACAACAGTGCGTTGATAAAGAGCAGGTGCAAAAAAGTGTAACTAAAAATGCCGTAGAAGTTAGAGTTACATCATTTAGAGAATCTAAGCTCAGTGACTCATTCTGAGGGAGTCATTTTGGTATTTAAAGTTTGACGTAAAGACAAGAAAACTAGACAGGGAGGCTACAAAAAGGTTAAGTGCAAAATGCAAAGAACTTTAAGAATTACTAAATAGAAAACTTTAACATTTAATGATCAAAACAGTCCAAATGACAAAATGGGATCCATAAAGTCTGTTTAAAACTGCTCTTTAGGACAGTAAACAAAAAATCATCAAATATTTTCTCTGTCAATGAGCACCAATGTGAACTCCTTGAATTGATGATCGATTATAAAATGAATTTTATTTTAATAAATACACTCATTTCACTGCAAGGTTTCATAAGAACATATTTCATGTAACAACAGCTGTAAGAGTCAAAACACAAATAAAAAATGTAAGTCAAAACAAGGCATTCAGAACCTAACCTCTCTTTAAGCTCTGGTCAAGATGTGCTTTGGACTTTGATATGGCGAGTATTAACAGTACTTAAAAAGTAGTCATTGTTAATTACTGAATATATTAAATTAAATTAATTAAATATACACTTATCGACTGTACAATAAATTAACCCAAGTTCAATAAGTCTTTTTAACCATCTTTTTTGTAAGAGGCATAAAAAAGACTCTAAATAACAAGACTGAATCTGGAAGCGAAACCTGCGAGACCTCTGCGTACCAGCAGGACAACAAAAGGACAACATGTTACAGAAACGTAACTCAAGTGTTTGCTCTGCTGCTTGGGAAAATGGATTCTCTCTTGATGTATTACGTGAATTGATTTCTCCAAGAACACTAGTGAAGAACAAACCCATACAGAGCTGAGTTGCAAATCGTGTCATGGAGAGGAAGAAATAGAGAAATGGAGGGGGATGATAAATAATCAAATACCCTATTGATCGGCATAGTGAAACTCTGCCGCGGCACAGCTCAGGGTCAGCTACATAGGAGCAACCCTAGAGCAATCCTGCCGTCTACAGCCAAGACTGAAGGAAGATAGGAGTCCAAGGCAAAAGCAATTATAACCAAGGCTCACTGATATCATTTGTTAAAGTAACTGTATAAACTGTGCGTTTACAGTCATCATAGAAAAATCAGATTGGACTCTTAGCTGCAGTCTTTAATTTTTTCTTTAAATATTTTGTATTCATTGTTTTAGGATCGTGCCTGTTGTGCAGTGTTTAAAATTTGCAAGTTTTCCAAAATTCTTACAAGTTAACAAATCTAATTTAATACATAATCTAATTTAATACATAACTCTGTGGGCACAGATTTGACATCAATAGCACATTCTTATTAAAAATGAATAAATAAACACGATCTCTTGCTTTCCATTGAACGATATGGCTAAATAACAATCAAGGAAAAAAGAAAAAAAAACAACAAACGCCTCAAGAGATAACTGTGACACTAATACATTCTGCCCTAAGCTACATTTCCAGGTGTGAGTTAAACTGCATGTACCATAAGAGAATAAATCTTACAGTATGCCTGACAGCTGTCTTGCAACCTGATGTTAAATGTTCTTAAAACTACTTTGACTGTTGTCTTACTCAAACTAACCAGCCATGGGCTACAGTTGGAAAACATGTAACACTGAGTGACTAGTGTGGTGGTATTGGCTGAAGGGTGTTATGAAATATCAGGTGACTGGATCAGCTACAGTCTAGTTCTAGTATTAGTATATGTATGATAATGACATGAAGGACAATACTATCTCTAACTCACCTGTTTTATAACAACGTGGATATTACACATACTCTCAAATAATAAATATATGATGAAGTACATATGCACAGCGATATCAAAACAACCCTGTTAATTCCTTGAAATCACATGCACACCTAGATCAGTGGATATTTTATTTAACTGTACTGATGTACTGACACACCACATTGGAAAACAGATGGCAAATATAATTGAATTCAAACTGATTGTCAATGCAAAAATATCATAA
>JAFBJS010002810.1:33059-58133 GCA_016785265.1 Paraplagusia blochii | reverse complement strand
TGCTCCTCACCATCAGGAGCAGTTTCTGTCTAAAAAGCTGTGACCAAAACAACTCTTTACACCTTTGTCCAGTGGTGAAGGGAGTGGTCTAGAGGAGTAGAACTACTAGAGTTCCCTCCAACAACAACCAGAAACTGATGAAGTTCCTCAGTTGAGGAATGAAACGTCTTTCAACTCTAAGCAGTCCAGTAGCTGACAACTAAACGTCTTTACCGTGACCTGGATGACTGAGCAGGACAGTTTCACAAACCATAATGACAGTGGTCACTTTAACTGAAGATCTGGTGAGCCTTTTTTTAAATTCAGACCACACCAGATAAATGTGGAATACTAAAATAAATATGCAACTGGTGTAATTTCTGTGGTACAAAAGGTTAAACAGCAAGAATTAGTCACCAATCCCATCACTTGAAGGCTTGAAATGTGTGGGTCGATTTAATTAGGTGGTAAAATGCACAGTATGTGTTTAACGTTGAGGACGCCTGGTCTGTGTGCACCCTGATGGACATGAAGCCAGATTAGTCTTAAAGAGAGTAAATGCATGAGCACTGATCTACAAATTTAAAACAACCATTCAAAGATGTATTTGGAATATATACAATGAAAATACATTTGTTAATTATGTCAAATACATCTAGACCATTCATATTGTGCTTTTAATTTGTCACACTGCCTGCAATTGTCTATGGATTTCTGAGACTCATCCCATCGTTTCGCAAATTAATTTTGTCTACGTGGGGCCTTTCAGCAGCCAATCATACGACTGTATCCCCACGAGGGTCCTTGTTTGATATCACCACACTGCGCCACAGCTGCTGTAGAGCAACTTTGTAGCTTGGGTTGTTACTTTTATTGTGTCGTAACTCTATAACATGACAGACACAAGCTCTCCCCATTTGTTCTTCCAGACATTATTTCTGTTCTAGCACATTGATCCGTGGAGCGGTGTACGTTCTATTGTGGACTGATTTTTGTTGTTTATCTGATTTAATATCTGTTTTATGTTGTGTAATTGGCTGCAAACGAATGAAACTTCTGATTGGCTGCTGATGGGCATAATGTAGAAAAGTCTCAGAAATCCCCAGAAAAAGCAGGCAGTTTGGTAAATTTAAAGTACCAAACAAATGCATATTGGAAAATACACACATCTATTTTATGGAGTGCAGAAATAAATTCCCATTTGTAAAGGTTCTAAATACATTTGTGAATTGCTGTGTATTTTTTCTCAAAATGCATTTGTTAGTTTTGAGAATACAGTCATGGAAAATAAATATTAGACCACTTTTCTTCAATTCCTTGTTCATCTTAATGCCTTGTTCCACTAAAGGTTTATCACCTGGGGGAAACAATGAACACAAAACCATGCAATGACTAAAAGCACTGTATTTGTCAGTACAATGTTATTGCTAGTGATGTAGGAACGGAATTGATTTTTGTCACTGTCAATAAAACCATGCAGAATGGCCAGAAATCAGCTCTGAAATGAAACTTAATTATGAGCCTTTTTTGTTGTTATTATATTTGTCCAGATTAATGTAGATTAAGTGGAAGCAGACTTTTAAATTGACAAGAAATGAAAGAAAGAGTGGTCTAATCATTTTTTCCATGACTGTATATTACCTATAAAATTGCAAGTTGATAAATGTATAAAATGGAAAGATTTTCTCTATCTGTTATACATACATATATATGTATATTTATATATATATGTGTGTGTGTGTGTGTGTGTAATATATCTATAACTGCTGGGCATCCTTATATGATGGGAAAGAGTTTCAATTCAGCTTTTACACTGCCACCTGCAGGGGAGGCAGGAGAAGTGAATGCTTCCGAGTGTTGACAGTGTGCAAGACATGTGGCTTACATATCTCATGATGCCTTTATTAAATCTACTGTGCACTGATGAAAGGTCTGCATTGATGGACAGATTTGTTTTCATGAGCCAAGCTGAAGCTTTGACACTAGTACATCTGGTCCAGGTCTTTTTTCACTTGTCTATTTCAATCCTTTTTTTTTTTTTGGTTTGTTTTCCTTGCTATGACTATGTCAGGTGAGCTGGCTCAGATCTATTGTAAATGCAACATGTTCAGTATGTAAATGTCGGCTGTTACTGTTACAACCCCCAGACAAATCGAATTGCTCGGATCCTGGCAGGCAGCAAGAAGAAAATCTGTACAAAAAAGCCTCGCTTCATGTCAGCCTGTGCTCAGCTCATCATCGCCTTCCTCCTCATCCTGTTGCAGCTTGGCATCATCGTTGCCCTCTTCCTCATGGAGCCTCCTAAGGTGACGTGTGTATTGCAAGAATCCTTGACAGACAGCGGCCTTGAGTTGCTCACACTCTTTTATTCCCTGTCATGTCTCCCCAGGTGATCCATGACTATCCCAGCATCCGCCAGGTCAACCTCATCTGTAACACCACCAACCTGGGTGTAGTGGCCCCTCTGGGATACAATGGCCTGCTCATCCTTAGCTGCACCTTCTATGCCTTTAAGGTGACAGGATTTGTTATGCCTATCACAATTAAGTCACATTCACAGGTTGAGATTTATAACAAATTGTTGGACGATTGGATCAATGGCATCACATAATGGATAACCACATTATGTAAATAGTGTAAAATGTAATTACTAGGGGTGTGAAGATTATGATTTTGGATCGATTATTGTTCTGTGACCTACCAGAGTGTACCGGTCCAAAAAGCCCTGATCGGTTAAAATGCAGTAAAACAGTTTGATGGTTCGGATTTTTGTCTGTTGATTTTTGTCCATTTTGTCCACAAATAGACGTTTAGACATAGACGTGACATTGGCTGCTTCCTTTCATACATGTCTATGGAGGTTGTGCCACTTTGGGTGTGTGAACTGTGACGTGGGCTGATTTGATTGGAGTTCAGGTTGTGGGTATTACCCTGATCTGAGCAACATGGCAGACAACATAGACAGAACTTACAGCGTTTCCCATTTAAAATCGAAGGTTTGGACATCATTTGTTTTTTCAAGATGGATGGAAAGATAGAAAAAAGCAACTTGCCGATTTGCCGAACTCTGTAGAGTGACATTCGAATACACTGGAGGTCCAACAAACCTTTTCCAACCGCAGTTCGGCAATAACTCGGCAAAGTTCAAGGCAATAAATAAAGCTATCACTTGTTATATTACAAAACAATGTCCTGTGAGACAATGTGATTACAGGAGTGCTGTCTACAGCTAACCCTTTCTAAAACTGTAGGCATGGGTTTCACTAAAATAAGTAGAGAGTCACCTGATCCTCATATACTTGTTAATAGAGATAAAATACAAATTGTCAATCAGTATAAATATCTTAGGTTAATATTAGATTGACAGCTCTGCTTTAAAGGCCATATTGACAAATTGTGTAAAAAATCAAGTTAAATCTTGCAAATGTTCATGCAATTCGAAAGGAGAGAAAAAATCTCTTAATTTCATAAAAAGTGTTTGCATATCTACTTTCTATTGTATATATTGTGTGCTTCTTGCCTTTCATCATCATAGCCAGGGGACTACAGATGAAAACTAGCCTTTGGCTAATTCTTTCTTATTGAACCACATGTTTATGAAATTGCATTTTCCCCTTTTAAATAAACTAAACTAAAACTAAAAAAGACTAGCAGCTGTTTAGTGTAGTTTAAAGCAGAGTTGCAAATTTTTCTTGAATCGAACTGAACTGAATCACTTCAAACTGGATCCATCGTTTAATATTTTTATGAATCGTTCCTAAATCGGATGGTAGCATGTGATTCGAAATTTGAATCTGACCGTTATGTGAGTGAAAGATTCACACCCATAGTAATTACAATACAAAGGCAAAGGCACACGTTAAATTTTTATTTTATATGTCATTGTTTTTGGATTTAAATGTTGGAAATGTGTTTTTAATGTAGTTTAGCAAAAAATGTTTTTTGAAATATGTTTTTTCAACCTCTTCACAGACACAACAATACTTAAATTACCTTTAAGTGTGCTCTCCTGCAGAGAGAGGAAAACGACTAAATATTGTTGCACATTTATTTTCTACATCCTCGAGTTTTGTCATCATAAAAAGACACGGCAGCTTTTTCCCCAGCATCTTGTTCAAAACACTGGCATTTCCCCAGAAACAGGTGTAAAGGTGTTATAAAATACTCTGTATGTTTATTAATTAACATTTTTCTAATTTTTCTTCAAGACACGCAATGTTCCGGCTAATTTCAACGAGGCCAAGTACATTGCCTTCACCATGTACACCACTTGCATCATCTGGCTGGCCTTTGTTCCCATCTACTTTGGATCCAACTACAAAATCATCACCATGTGCTTCAGTGTCAGCCTCAGTGCTACTGTGGCTTTGTGCTGCATGTTCGTACCCAAGGTGAGGCTGAGGCCAGTGGACACACAAGTAACTTATCAAGCAGATCTTTAGTAGTGTAGTAGTGATAGTATGAAGTTTTGGGTTTCAAATAGCCAACGAAATTAAGATAGAAATGTTACCAAAAGAAACACAAACAGTGTAAGTTACTCTATGTTCTATAGAAGATGCTGCGCCCATTATGCAGGGTAGACCATACGGTAAATACTACAATAATTTAATTTCACTCTGACATCTCGGAACGATGACCATGAAAAAAAAGTGACGTTAAGCTTATGGCAAAGCCTCGTCCCAAGAAATCCTGCTCACTATCTATAGTGAGGCATTTCATGCAGAACTGGCTTCTTCAGGGCGTAACAAGAATTTGTTTCGTTAGCAGTGGTTAAGGTTGGACATGTGATCATTCTACACCAGTAGAATGGTGTAGATAGGACACATCGACAATACAAGAGAAACTCAGCTCTATCGTGAAATGTTTTGTAAACTCTAGAGGGCCATACAAAATGACTTGGTCGGCCGTATTTGGCCCCCTTGTCTTGAGTTTGACACTGCTAGCTGTTAGCCTTGAGGACTTTTCCCAATCTTACCATTACAGAAGAATTCTTCCAAACGTCCTCCACAGTGAACCAAATTTATTCTAAAAAGTGCTTTATACATATGCTAGAATAATGTGAAATAGTAAATTATGACAAACTGATGAAAAAAAAGAAACATGACAGTTAGCAATGCTGACACAGAAATTATGATTTTTCAGGCTACCAAGAACTTTTTTTTTTGGCCTTGGAGTGGTGGCACTGACACGTTACATAAATAAAATGGTATAAAATATATAATTAGGCCTCTTTTTAATTCATTTGTAATTTTTGTTGTGTCTTGGTTCAGGTTTACATCATTTTAGCCAAACCTGAGCGGAACGTGCGAAGTGCCTTTACCACTAGCACAGTGGTGCGCATGCACGTGGGTGACGGGAAATCCTCCTCAGCAGCCAGTCGATCATCCAGTCTGGTTAACCTGTGGAAACGCAGAGGCTCCACGGGAGAAACGCTCAGGTGCGTGTGGCGTTGAGACATCTTGTCCAGGTTGGACCGAGGTTACTTTTCATCTACAGCACTTGACATTTCTGTAACGGCCTCTCTGGAATTAATGTGTGTTTCAGTGGGTGGAGATTGACTCTCTTTGCTTCGTCGTGTTGCTCTGGCTCTTCTCATGACCTCACCACGAACTGCAGGCAATAACATAATGGCAATGTGGTAAAGGGAGCAGGCAGGGTAATGATAAGGGGATTTAAAAGAGAAGGTGAGACAGGACGCAGAGGAGAGGAGCAGAGGGACAGGAAACTGCCGAAGGCAAAATCTGAAAGAGTCATAATAGCCTTTAACGTCAGCCTTAAGTCTACCCTTCAAGTCATCTGCTCTGACAGTGAAGTGATCAAAAATAGCCATGCAGAGCCACTTGTAGGAACACGTCTTAGTCTATCAGCAAGTTGTTCTAGTCTTGTCTCCAAAGCCAGACGAATTTTAAAGCTACTTTTATTTTGAAAGCATGTTTCCATATCGGTCGCTTTGATTTCTATACTTTCTTTCTTCTGTTCTTTTCTTTCCCGTGTGAGAGGTGGTAAATGGCAGGGCTGTCTGTCAGTGCAGGGCTAAATGTTGTTACCTATAAAAGACAGTCATTACATTGTGTGAAGTGTGTGAGGAGACACAGCCAGCAGACTTTTGCTAACATGCTTTTTTTGCTGAAAACAGGCAAAAGGCAAAATTTAACATCTTTTTTTTTCAGAATAATGCACAGCCAATCATTGAGCTGGTGATTGCAGCCAATCAAAATATTTGTACTTAATCAAGATTACTGCTTATTTCAGATTATGCACGCCGGATTATAAGGCAGATTGTCATGAAATTGTATTTTTTATTATTATTATTAAAAAAAAAAACACAAAATTGTCAGATAAGATTAATTTAATGCAACTCTGTTCAGTGGTATCACAAAATGCAAAACAATACAACATCTTTTTCAGTTCATTCTTTTTACACAAATCTTCAGTGTTTGTCCATAACAGCAGGATCAACCATGTTCAGTTCTGTCTCGTCATCATCCAAGTTGAATTTGTTGCTGTGACTTGACTCTGGCCTTGAGTCGGAATTCCACTGCGTGACCATGTCCCTTAACCAGTGGCATTAAAGGGTCCTACACGCCATAACATTACATTAAAGCCCAGTACAGCAACGCTGTCAAAACACAGTACAGTATAGTACAGTAATATTCCACGAGGCACCTGACTACAGCTGCTGTGGAACTACATCAATTCATCAAGCTTGTCGTACTTTAACATTTTGACAGATTTGTACACAAGGAGAATAAAGCACATAAGGCCCACTGCATTATAATTCACACGGTTGATTTATGGGAAAATTATACAATACCTTATGGTCGGAGAAATATGGTACCTTACTGGCTTATCAATCGACACTTATTTAAATACATATGTATGTGAAACTCCTACTATTCATTCAATGCAGGGTTAATGGGCACAGCAGTCTCCACAACCGATACAAATCACACTGTTTCAAACCTTCTTGGACCCTCCTGCAGATGGTTTGCCCACTGGAAGCACTACTACCATTCTCCATAAAAAAAACCCAATCAGGCTTTGTAAAGTAAAAAAAATACAAACAAAGTGTAAAAATTAAGCCATAAGGACCACAATGGACCTTAGAGCCGCAAGGTTTCAGGTTCTAATGTATATGTACCATCCCGACCCACATAACTTCTAGTGGGCTCACCACCCACAGGAAGGCTCACGGTATGGAGAAGTGTGATTCAGGTGGCAATGGTGGAGACTGCTGCCCCTGAGACCTGGTGATGTACAAGAGGATGAAGATTTAGAAGTGAATTAATGACCACAATGGAGGAGCACTTCATTTTTGGAGAGCATGTTTGGCATCGGCTTACTGCATTCAATATAACTGAGGTCTTCATAAATCTAAGAGGTTTCAGAAAAAGTAATACCGTAATTTCCGGACTATAGGCTGCAACTTTTGTCACACAATTTTAACCCTGCGGCTTATGCAGAGATATGGCTAATGTATGCATTTTTTCTAACTGTTCGAGCAGAAAAGGTTAGAGTGAGACAGGTGGTGTCGAGGAAGACACAAGTCACAACTGGCAATAAACACCATAGAAGAAGAAGAAGTTTAACGTACGGTAACGCGCTTTGTACATGAATAGAATTAGCATGAACTGACCCTCATCATGGAAAATGCAAAAAGAGGCACATATGACTTATAGTCAGGTTGGCTTATGTATGTACAAAATGTTTTTTCCTTTTAAAAATTTATTGGGCATGCCTTGTAGTCCGGAAATTACGGTAGTCATGTTCTAAGAATTTGACTTTTTTCAAACTAAATTTGTCAGCTTGTTAATTTTTTTTATATAGTAAAAAGTCATGAATTGCAAACTAATCATTAATTGCATGACGACTAAATTAAATCCCTTCCTTTCTATTCTTTGTTATTTCTTTCTCATGCACTCTTACCTCCAGCTCCAACGGTAAATCAGTGTCTTGGGCACAGACAGAACGCAGCAGTTCCCGTGGCAACCACCTGTGGCAGCGTCTGTCCTTCCACATCAAGAGGAAGG
This sequence comes from Paraplagusia blochii, assembly GCA_016785265.1. NCBI lineage: Eukaryota > Metazoa > Chordata > Actinopteri > Pleuronectiformes > Cynoglossidae > Paraplagusia > Paraplagusia blochii. Next base: position 50,124 of record JAFBJS010002810.1, on the reverse strand, counting down.
AAAACAATCAAACGGCTGTCATCAAGCCCTTCTCCAAAGGCTCTGAGGAGCGTTACTGCGGTGGCGGCGATCTACCCCCTCATGTGCCTCTACCCTCCCTCCCTTCACTGTCTTCCTTGCCCAACAATCCGGACTGCGGCCCCGACAAGACGTTGTACAACCTTTCTGAAGCAGAGGAACGCTACTCCATCACTTATCGGCCCCAGACTCCTTCACCCATCAGCACAGTCAGCCAGAGACTAGGGGCGTGTCTAGGGGAGGAGCCACAGCTAAGCGGAATTCCAAAGTACGCCAGCAGCATTTGCAGCGGGGGCAGTGGCAGCATTGGTGGTCCTGCCGGCAGCAGCTGCGGTGCGGCCAGCATTGGTTCGGTCATTACCACAAACGACGGTCGTCTGGTGATTGTGGACGATCTTCCAGTGCAGCCTCAGAGTTCTCTGTTGGACCAGATCAGCTGCGTGGTGAATCGATTCACCGCTAACATCACGGAGCTCAACAGCATGATGCTATCCTCCTCTCCCACCCACTCACACACAAACAAACACGCACCTCCTTCTCCTCACCCCACTGACCCCTACCTCTTACCGCGAGAGCTTGAAATGCCCCCAGCGTTAACCACCTACGCTGACGTCCAACCACGCCCACCTGTCGAGTCCACCATGGTAGGACGGGGCAGCTGCCCAATCCATTCAGTTCCTCCTTCCCCTTACCCTCTCCCAAATCCTCACCCTCACCCTCACCACAAGTCGCCCTCCTTTTCCCCCATGCAAGAAGGAGCAGGAGGAGGAAGAGGCTTTGTTGGCGGCCCTTCTGACTCTCCGCTGAGGAGGGTGGAGTTGGAAGAGGAGCTTATTGCTCTCACTCCGCCATCACCCTTCCGTGACTCTCTGAGCAGTGGCTCACCTGTCTCTGAGATGGAGCTGTGTCTCCCCCCGGTACCCTCTCACCCTCCACCGTCTCCACCTTCGCCCCGTTTCAGCAGACTCCTGCTCAGACACTACAGTCAGAGTTCATCTTCACTGTGAGACAGGGAGGGACGACCAGGGATGTCAACTCACCATCGAAGACGAAGGAAAAAAAAGCAACAAGGAAAGTTATAATGGACCGAGGGAAGTCCACTGTCTCTACCTGTAGGAAAAACCTGGAGTGAAAGAGTCGTCGGTGGCAGGACAGTTGGTGAATGCACCAGGCTGTGTGTATTTGTTTACATGACTGCAGCGAGATGCAGGTGTAAAGGAGGATTTTGTCGTGTTTCCATCGGGCTGCAGGTCAAGGGTTAAAGCCCACAGAACTGCAAAAAAAGTCACCATAACTTTGCAGTGGAAGTGTCTGAAGAGTCACAAACCATCCATGGAGGTCTAGAGTTATGTGTGAGTAGTGGCCTTAAGGTATTATGGCTATCCACTAATTAGAGACTGTGAATGTGTGTGAGTGTGTGTGTGCATATGTTTGTGTGTGGGTTTTTACAGTGTTCTGGTCCAAGAAGTAACAGCATTATGATTTGTAACTAGGTGGTAACATTCCCAGAATCCATATGGTCGGAGACGAGGTTTTCATTGGCGCAGTACAGTATATCAACACAGTAAACTGTAAACATGGATGTAGCGTTTTTGAATACCAACTAACTTGTTAGATTTTATTTTTTATTTTGTCTCAGCATCACTGGTGTTGTGGAGCACATTTGCATCAAAATGTCTCCCAGTCAGGTGTCAATCCACTCACAGTGTACAATGATCTTCTCTACAGCAGCAACTTAACGTTCATTTCATGTTTATTTGATTACTTGTGCTTTAGAAGTTAAAGTCAGGTTAGTAGAATAGTTAGTCAGTTTTTAAAGTATGATGTTGCCTCTTCAACTTTAATGTCTAATTCTTAGGTTTGATGAAACAGTGCCTGGAATGGGATTTGGACCACCATTTTCACTTTTTTTTTTTTTTTTTTGGGGAACTACACTTATTATAGAATATTTTCACGCGTAATTATCACTTAAAACAGTGGTGTCAAACTTATTGTTCAGATGCTGCAAAAAACCTAGTTAGACATCCAGTGGATCAGACCAGTACAACCAAAATGTAATTCACTAGTTTTCCCCCTTTGTTGAATTCGAGTACATACGATGCTTCTATATATTATTTTGTCATTTATTATTAAGGTTTTTCAAAAACAAAATACACTGAGCATGTAGTGTTTGTGTATTTTTTTTTTTTTTGATGCTCTAAGTGGGCCAGATTTAACATCATATTGGGCCAGTTTTGGCCCACAGGCTGTATATTTGAAACCCCTGACTTACCGGCCCACCTCGACCATCAATTTAACACAGTTGGTTTTAATTTTTAACCAGACAAACCGGAACTGCAGCTCAAGTGGCCTACTTGTAAAAATGTCAAATTTTTTCGTTTTCGATGAAGACATGGTATTGGTAATGGCCCAAAAAATTGTGAAACTCTGTTCAGTCTCGCTGTCAGTGAAAGTGTCCTGGTATTTTTGGACACTTCTGTATTCTGTGTGTACTCTGTGTGTTGCTGGTGTGTTAGGTTTGTGGTCCACTTCTGATGAAGAAGAACATACTGCCACAAGTGGGCCAAATATTATATACAATAATATTACTATGTAGACATCCAGAGGCATTGACTATGTCCATTTACTGACTTTTTGATTTCCCTCACTTGCTCACACAGACACACACATACAGGCAGCACCACATGTCCGAGAACAACTTTATAAATAATGATATTGCAATTGTTTAGGTTTTTCTAAGGTAAAATGTCCATTATATGTACTGCAGTACTTTTGTTTACATAATATATCAGGTTGTGCTGAGTTATTATATACATATATATGTATATGTATATATTTTGCTGCGTATGTATATTTTTGGCCAGTATTTTGTATTCATCCAGTTTGTTTCAGTGTTTATTTCCTACATGATCCCTGCCTAAGGGAATAGGGTTGATTGACAGACCGGGTGTCGCTGAACTTTGAGGAACGTTCTATTGTATATATAACCATGTGCAGAGGGACCATGACCTTAAATCTGTTTGGAATGGCTTGGCATTTAATAGAGTTTTTATAATGTCGTCATCTAGAGCTCAGAGTATTTATTTTCCAGCTCGTCAGGGGTGGGAGTCGGAGGCTTTATTCATATGGTTTGGATGAATTGATTTAGAATCACAATCATCCAATGGTTCTTGGCCAAATGACTCACAGTCTGGGAGAGAAACTCCTCCCCCAGGTGCTTTTAACCTTTTAATGGCTTTTAATTGATTTTGAAAGAAATAGAGGGTGGATAAATCAACATCTGGCTATCACAATTAATTTTTATTTGTCTTGGAAGACTATCATTATACAGTCATGGAAAAAAAAAAAATTAGACCACTCTGCTGTTTTCTTCAATTCCTTGTTCATCTTAATGCCTTGTTCCACTAAAGGTTTATCACCTGGGGGAAACAATGAACACAAAACCATGCAATGACTAAACGCACTGTATTTGTCAGTACAATGTTATTGCTAGTGATGTAGGAACGGCTGTGATTTTTGTCACTGTCAATAAAACCATGCAGAATGGCCAGAAATTAGCTCTGAAATTGAGCCTTTTTATTATATTTGTCCAGATTAATGTAAATTAAGTGGAAGCAGACTATTAAATGGACAAGAAATTAAAGAAAGAGTGGTCTAATCATTTTTTTCCATGACTGTACATCAATACAAAAACACAAAAAGAAATGCATGCGGTAAAACCATGTTTTTTGCTTAATTTCTTAAAATAATGTTACCAATGCAGTGGAACATGAACTATTTCCTACTGACACTGTCTTGAGTGTAATTATGAGAAACATGTTAATTAGGAATAATACATTCATACATCCATACATACATATATCAGTTTCACATGCTTATCAATTTCCTAGTTGCTGGAGCAGTATTTTCCCCTTACTGCCACCCAAATCACATTGCACCACAACAAACCCTTATGCAAGTGGCCACTGCAAGCCAACCTCCCTAACTAGGAATTGAACTTGATCCATTTTGTAAACCTTAAAAACATCTTATTTTGTAAGACTTCGTGTCATCACCGCTCAAACAAAATGGAATAAGAAACCGATTTGTTCATGTAATTTTGCTGAATATTTATTGAAATAATTACATTATGAATACCAACACTATGATGTCCCGTGGCGATGATCTGTGGATTTTTGATGTTTTGTTAGTAGTAGGCAGATCCGTCTGAGAGAGCAGGCTCATCATTTTTCCCTGTTGTTTTGTGTTCATGCTAAATTAGATTGCCGCAGGCTGATGCTTTAAAATGAATAGAAAAGCGTCAAATGTAGCATCGATCTTCATTTCCCTCTCAGTGAGAAAGGGAATTTAATCTATCGCTCCTGGTTGGCACTCCGAGACCATTTGTATGTAGTCCAAATTCTATCTACTTCCAAGTGTGGAAGTAGATAGAATTTAGGAAGTAATGTCTTTGTGGAACTAAATCCACCCTCAATGGGAAGTTAATGAGAAGAGACAGGAATATGTAATGCCTTTTTGGTAAAGAGAACTGCAGGGACATTGCATTGACATAGTAATTTGTGTCTGAGACCCACAGATACAAAGTCATTTACTTAGGCCTCTTCTTCTCTGACTCCAACTCCTCAATGTCCTCCATCATTGCGTCCATCTATCTCCTCTTTGTCTCCTACCTGGTAGCTCCATCTCTACGACCATTCTTCTTCCACTTCTATGTATCCACTGTCCCTCCTCTGAACATGTCCAAACCATCTCAATCTGTCTTCTCTAGCTTTTTCTCCAATCCTGCCTGTCTGTCATGTCCCTCTACAGTAGTCACCTCCTCTCTGATCCTGTCCATCATTGTCTCTCCCAAAGAGAATCTCACCATCTTCAACTCCTCCACCTTTCAGCTCTGCCTCCTGTTTTCTACCTATTCCTAGTGTCTCTAATCCATCCATCATGGCTGGTCTCCCCAATGTCCTGTAAACCTTTCCCTTCACCTTAGTTGACTCTCTTCTATCACAGATCACTCCTGACTCTTTTCTCCAGTTGTTCCATCCTGACTGTACTCTATTCTCCTATTGTTGTCCCCTTCATTCACACACATACTGTCTGTCTACGACTGACCTTCATTTCTCTTCTCTCTAGTCCAAACCTCTACCTCTCTACGTTCTGTTCTAGTTGTTGCCTACTCTCACTGCAGATCACAATGTCATCTGCAAACATCATCCATGGACACTCAAGTCTGACCTCATGTGGTCTTTACCTTGGACTCTAGCTTGAAATGAAATATTTTGACTTTTCTTGGATTTATTTATTTTTTTTTAATCATCCATACTATTAACTCTAGATTGACCATAAAGCAGGCGTGAATGTGAGTGTGAATGGATCCTTAACTACATTACATGTGGTTCTATGGCAGAAAATGTATCAACCTTCAAATACTATAATGATTGGTCCCTTCTTCCCGTGTGACTTTTAACATAGTAGAAAAGGTATTAAAACAGTACAATGGTCTCCAAAATAAGGTGTGTGACCTGTATTCGCTACACTTGGCAATTTTGGTTATTTCTTACATTTTTTTTACATTTTGCATAAACCTAAAATAAAGACGGCGATGTATAAAACTGAAGTTTAAAAAGGGAAAGTGCATTTGTGTATGGAGTAATGAGTCAATAGCACAGATCATAAAACGTCTGCAAAAATATTCAACACAAAATGCCTGTAAGCAGAATATTGTACTCACTGGTGCCAACATAAAAAGAGCATTTTCAGAGATCTGCTTTGATACCTGGAAATAAAACTGTGCCAATGATGAATGCATTTACTTCAATGCTCCCGCAACCTTGGCCTTGTGTAAACGCCCTGCAAAGAGAAAACACTTACAGCAAAACAGACTTTAATGAACAGGTACAAACTGGCAAAACATAAACTTATACAATCAGATCTGGAGTAAAATAGAATAATAAAAAAAGGTCAATGCAACAGGCACGGTTCTTTTCATTTCCACTTCAATTAATTCTGCTTGGCAACATCCAAAAAACATGGAAACAATAGTAACTGTAAATACCAAGGACATGAAAACAGTGATTTTTCTGTTTTAAAGTTAATTTATTTGTTCAATAATTTATTTAGGTAAAAAAAAATCATCATTTGTTAATCATTTCTTTAAAAAGTGGTGTATTTTAACAATATAAGCTGATAATATAATTGGGATAAATATAAATGTTGTGCCAAAAAGTTTTAGAAGGTCTACTTTGCTAGCATGTGTTTCTTAAAAAAAATTTAAAGTAAAATAAATATATGTACGGGTAAAATAAATGTTGAACTGTTTTTGATATTTTATACATGATAATTTCTAATTTTTCTGGGTCAAAGCAATATTATCCATAGATGTGAAGGTCCAGACCTGAGTGAAACATTAGAGGAAACTATTGGAGTTACAGTGATTTTTACTTTTATATTACGTTATAAAGATATATAGTATTGACCAGATCTAAAAAAGGCATTGGTTTCCTGGTATTTTTGTGCACATGAAGGGCCTGTAGTTTTTTTGTTTTTTTTATTAAGCTTTTTTTAATGTTAGAGGTTTGAGCGGATGAATACAAAATGTGGGGATCTGTGAGTTAAGTTAATGTTTACTGTGATGGCTCTTGGCCATGTTCTCTGTGCTTCTACTTTCCCTGGTTCTCACTGCTGGTTCACCTCACCTGTGGCCTCAGCTTGGCTAAAGCATGGTCCTTCCAAGATGCCCCCGCCCCACCTCATATTCCCCACCACACTGGGCTGCGCTTGTGTTCACAACTACCGTTATTTCAACTTGATATGTTTTAATCAATCTTGTCCTTGCTCTCTTTGCAGTGTCAGTGCAGTCTTTGACATAGCTGTCAGTCTAGGTTTAGTCTCTCTATAATGGCGGTGCTTCTATGATAAATTTCCATCTTCCTAGAAAAATATGTTGTTGGTGATCCCAAGTTTGGAAATTTCCCTCTGCATTTTGCCTATCACCGTAGTAAGCATGGGCAGCCGACTGAGCCAGAGTGTGGGGACAATACCATACTCAGGGCAACTCAGTGCCCAGTGGCCTTGGCGGTTTGGGGTATTTCGACCAGGGGCCATGTGTACCCAAGTTCATTCCTTAACCACTAGGCCACCAACTGCCACTCAAAAAGAAAGAGTGAATGTATTGGGTTGGATCAGCTTCTTTGTCAACTGGAACGGTGAAGTCCAATTTTTACTCTTAACTGTTTTTTTTATTTTTACCATTTTTACTCTTAAAAAACACAATTTTTTTCAGGTTTGCATCAGACACATTTGGAAATAATTAAAATATATATATGTTCAGTAGAAAATGAGTGTTAAACTCAATTTTACAGCAGGCCGGTATTGAAAACAGGCATGAAGTCATGGGCCAACCTCAATATATATTGAGAAATAAATTATTAACGTGCATGTTTTCCCTTCTCCCCGGATATGGAATTGTGAAATTGTGTTTTTTATGTGTAAACACTGAATCTGGAACAACCAAAGTTAGTATTAGTACCAAAACATGAGAAATTGTAATAGAGAAAAATCACACGTCATTGGTATTTTAGATTATTTTTATTGTAAATCTTTCTTTACAGAGCAAAAAGCATGCATTATTAATATAACAAATTCTGAGAGTACAGTATGTAAGGTCTACATACTGGTTTGCCAACTATAGCACACATTTGATTTTGTCTCACGGGCCAAAGAACATTACACTGTGGGCCAGATGTGGCCCCCGGACCAGGGTTTGTCACCTTTGTTCTAATGGTTTTGACCTACCCTTGTTGAATTTCCAGTAGGGTTCCTGTAGTTGAGTTGTTTAAGGTGAAGAGTGTGTTCCTGTGCTGCTCTCACTGATGTTGTTTATATCATACTGGGAGCTTGTTTCAGCACCGCTGCCTGTTATCCATCCCCTGGGTGAGGGAACGACAGTTGTACGCTGCTGATGCTGCTGCTCTTGTTACTGCTGCTGCGGAAAGAGACAGGATTAGTGTTCTCATCTGGTGTTATTTAGAACAGCCATCACCTCCTATCACCCTGCATTTCATCTGCGCTACTAAAACTGGTTGTTATTTAATAACTCAAGCACAGGGAGAGAGACTGATGGGTTTGGAGGGGCATTTAGCATATTGAAACAGACAAAACATGAATTAGGAGAGAATAAAAAAATTGAGATAATTCGCTCCCTTAATTGGCTGTGTTTTGGATACATGCTCTGAGCATCTTCAGTAATGGGCCTAATAAAAGAGTTACTACTATGTTACTGATGTGGTTGTTTTGGACAGATCTGGAAGCTGGATGACTGAACTCATCCCTCTTCAGCTGGACCTCCTGTCTTTTGGTCAGCACATCCAACTCTGACCATAGCTCCCCCTTAAAATCTTGCAATTTTCTAATTTGCTGCTATATCTTGAACACAGAGTGTTACACCGACCATTCACACTGTCATCCATGAAAACCTCATAGTGTACATGAAGTTTTCTTATTTTTTCATCTACATCTGTTGTCCAATATATGCAATGAATCTACTAAGTATAAGTTGAGGCATAGTAGTATGGTATATGGGTATTAATGTGCATTAAAAAGCCTACAAAAGATGGAAGACTCTGAAGACCATCATATTACAGATGAGAAATTCTTATTATATTTCAAAAAAAGTCCTATTATATTTCCATCATTTGCACTTTTGAAATAAAAGAGAATGAAATAATGTGTCTGTAAAAGTATAGACATTGTGCAGAGTTGATACCTTGTACTGCCCCCTGTGGTGGTGACCTGACAGTGTCAAGGATTGATTACAGTCATTGTCTGGAAAGACCAAGTAATGTCAGTTCCTGCCCCAACATTTAATCCGATCTTTAAGCAGTCATCTAGAACAGTCAAACTGATATTAGTTGATGCTCACAAAGCAGGAGAAGACTAGAAGAAGGTGTTTTAGATCAAAATGTTCGAAATGTATATTAAGGAAATTGCAGTTATCAGGAAGAGAAGACGCTAAAGCAAGATCTGGAGGATGAAGAAAAGGTATCAGAAAGAACAGTCCACAGGATCGTGATTAAATCAAAACCCATGTTTGACTCTGCAGATCTTTTAGACACTGCAGTCGTTGGACACTAATCCACTATAAAGACATACTGGTACAAATATGGTATTCGTGGTCATCACAAGAAAACCTCTTCTAAGTCCACACCACAAAAAAAAACAGCATTTGAAGTACATTAATACATATAGAGAAGACTAGTACATTTTAAAAGCAGGTTCTGTGAATGAATACGGTTAAAATAAAAAAAAAAACTTTTTCGGCAGAATGATCAAAGGTTTGTTTGGAGCAGAAAGGACAGAGAATTTACTGAAAAGAACCCCTGTCCAATTGTTGAGCCTGATGGTGGATCAATCATGCTTTGGGGTTTTATTGCAGCCAGTGGCACTGGAAACATTTTATAAGTAGAAGAAAAGATGAATTAAATTATTAAGGCGACCTGCTGTCATCTCAGTTCTGTTGTTTATTTTCGTATCCTCACCAAATCACATGGTGCGAGGTAATAATAAAATTCATGATTCAGCGTAAAAAAAAAACTGTTACAAATGATGATGATGCAACTGAAAATCTTTTTTTTTTTTTTCTTAAATGCACTCTATAGAATTGAACTGGTAATCCCTGCCAGAAAATCCCATTTAATCCAGGGCTGTTTATATTTTGATAGGAGGGGGAGTCAGCCGAAGTTATTTGTTGATCTACAGATTAATTTAATGATTGTTTGAACCATGCTGTTCCTGTTGTTGTTGTTGTTATTAAGGGTACATTTTATAATAAGGGAGTTGGCGGTGCAAAAACTGATGCACATCTTCTAGATTGATCTCCAGCTGTTGTGATTCTGGCTTGGAATTGTCCCTGAAACACTCAATACCTAAAGGGCAAATACTCAATAAATACTAGACAGTAAATATGTCACTGGCTGTAGGTGAGACAAGTACCATGTATGCTGCTTATTGATTATTTTGTCTGGATCCAATACTTATGATGGGTAAACATTCAGTATTGGTGACATTTTTGGCAATTTCATCATTGCATATAAGAGGACTGGTATCGCTATCAAGTGATATATCAGGTTGCAGTTTTTTTTTCCATAACATTCCATACTTTCCTACCTTATTATAGCAGTATTATAATGATAAGGCTTCAGTATAATTTACCATTAGAATAAATATCATTTTTTGCTTTTTAACATTGACAATAAAATTGCATGAAATACACTCCCATTCAACAAAATAAAGACAATTTCCCTATGAGAACAATGGTTAACATGATTTAAAATAATACAAAAAAAGATTTAAAAAAATTAGGCATAAGAGATTCAGGAGGGCTCAGCAGCAAATTGTTATCCAGATTGCAGATAGGAGTAGTCTGATAAAATAATTATGTGTTTGGCAAAGAGGCAGTTTTCTTGGTGAGCGTCCACAGAATTCTAATTAAATATCTTTTCAAATTCTTTGGATTTAGACATCATAGGCAGGACTGATGCATCATTGTCTACCAGCTCACTCCTGGCTGAACAGTTTGGAGCCATAGCTCCAGACGTGCATCATTACGCTAAAATTCCTTCCATTTTTTTTTAGCGTCTAAATTGACCTTGTAATGAGTGGCATAGATAATAAAGATGAGATTTTTTTTTTTCACGCTATTATTATCCCCTATAGTGTTATTATCTATATCCAAATCAGAGTTGTATACATATGGTTCAAACAAGAGTGAAGGGAATATACTTTTATATTTATTAGATGTTTGAGCCCTGAAAACGGCTGTAGCCTTAAGATACAATTCTTACACCAGAGATTCCCAAAATGGGGATGTGGGGGGGTGTCCTTAAGGGCTGGGTTGCAAGGGCACAAAATATTGTCTACTGTAAATAAACAGAGACTAGAGAACAGCTTTTGCCTGTGCCCCATCCGTCTGTTCAGAGCAGCACCGGCAACCCCCAGAGCCTATCAACACGCAATCTTGTTTTTTTTTTCCAACAGACCGAAATTGGCATGGCTAGACTTTAATGGACAAGTTTATGACAGAACCCAAAAGAGAGGACAGGGATTTGGTGTGTGTTTCCTGTTTCTTTTTAGATCAGAGGCCTGAAAATGTTCTGATGTACCATTGTACGTACTTATGTTCTCTCTGCGCAGCAGAAAAGTTTGGTAACCCCTGTCTTATTGCATCTGATCCAATATTATTTCGCTACAGCAGGCATGTTCAAACTGTTCCAAAAATGGCTGGTGTGGCTGCGGGTTTTTGTTCCAACCAACCAAGAGAACATAGTTTGACCAATCAGAGGGAGAGGTGTTGATTAAACCTGTCGACTCAGGTGTGCTACTGATTGGTTGGAACCTTTGTGGAACAGTTTGTGGAAGCTAGCTCTACAGAAATATCTTAATTTGTTTTAGTAGTTCATCATCAACTAGAAATTCCTGTTTTTACCCACTGGAAGTTTGTGTTCCACTCATTGGTCAACACGGCTTTAAATGAATTTAAACACATCTAATGTTGGAATGCACTTCTTTTGTTGTCAAACATTAGTAGTTGTTTATCAGGGGCTGAGATATGACTAGGAGTTGGTAAAATCCGTCAACAGTATTTTTATACATTTGTCTAAAGTTGCGTTCTTTGAATGCTGTTTTTGTAAGTATGTTTTAAGGGCATATTTGATGGGATATATTATTACTTTATACAAGATGGTATAGGTCATGAAGAGCAGTGCAGCTGAAGTTGTGTGTTTCTGTGATTAAATAGATATCAGATAGGAGATTACATACTCTTTCATTAGAGCAGAAGATTTATGAGATTTCTAATGTGCCTCTGTGATGTTTTCATTGTAGAATAGATTGAGAGACTGGATTTCTTTTCCACTATTTTTTTTTTTTAATTTGTAAAGTGATCAGATATCGGGAGTTTCTGTTTGTGTGAATGTCTTGATATGTCTGTTGAAAGTCAAAAACACAAGACCTGAAAACTTACCAAGCGTTTCATCTGCATGGAGATCAGAAGTGAGCTTCTATGACTAGGAGGTCTCAGCCCATCCCCAATACTCTAGCTCAGGGGTGTCCAAACTGTTCCACAAAGGGCCGGTGTGGCTGCTGGAATTTGTTACAACCAACCAAGAGCACATAGCTTGACCAATCAGGTGTCTGATGACTGTGATCAGTTGATTAAACCTGTCAACTCAAGTGTGCTACTGCTTGGTTGGAACAAAAACCTGCAGCCACAGTTGCCCTTTGTGGAACAGTTTGGAGACCACTGCTCTAGGGGATGTTTGACAATGTCTTCGTCCTCAAACTCAAGGTTCACACAAACTAATCCTGTTGATGATTCACAGTATTCGCTCGGATAATACAACCATATATACATATACAACCATAGAGTGACATAATTTGTAACTAGGGCAAATAATTTATTTTATTTAACTAATTTAAAGAGTATCTACTAGTATCAGAACATATTTGATGATCCTTTAGCGTTCATTCTGCAACAAGGAAGGAAGGAAGGAAATTAAACTCCTTGTCATTGTGACATTGTGATTCACACCACTGCACGCAACCAAATATAATCTTTGCATTTAACCCGTTACCAAAGTGACCAGAGGGCAGCTTTGAACACCTACAAAGTGTGCACCTTACTTGGTAACTTGGCAATTGGTGGATTTGAACCGGTAACCCTGCGATCCCAAGTCTAATCTAACAGCAGGCAGCAATATGTGTGAACAGTGTGACCTTAATGAACAGCTGAGGAACTTGAGCCTGTGATTCAGAACTTAATTCTGTGACTGAGAATCGAACGCAGTTCCATGATGTTTCCATGAATGTGGCAACTTGGCAGTTGGTGGACTCGAACTTGGAACCCTCCGGACCCAAGTGCGGTTCTTTACCACTAGGCCCTCGCTGACACATTGTTGGACCAACAACAGTTGAAACCAACCACAGTCCCACCGCAGTTCCCCTTGTTGTCACAGAGTGGCGCTGCATTGGTATCTCCATTCAGTATCCCGCTCTGCACTCATAGATAATCAATAGTTCTGCTTTAAATTCCCAGCAGACACCTGGGGGAGATTTTCCCTGACACAAATGTTGCCTGTGGATGTGAAGTCTACATTCCCACAGCTCACCAGAGATAATTGAGGTCACGATGGTCCATCGCAACATGCAGTTGGTGAGGGAATTTAACAAGCTTGTCAGCAGCTGCACATGTTGTGAATTTTGCTGCTGGTTTATTGGGAGTACTGGAAAGGCAATCCCACACATTTTTTCAACAAAGGCAGTTGATCTGCATAAAAATGAAGCTCATTTACTGTTTTATTTCGCAAATGCCTCGCTGAACAAAGTTTCATTTTGACCTCATGAATAGAAGCTAAAGCTAGCAATTTGTATTAGAATCATGGATAAAGTATTTTTTTTTTGTGCTCAGTGTCCATGAAGATAATTATTAGGGATTTCTCATTACAATATCACCCAATACATACAATTATTTCCCCCATAGCTATTTTAGGTCACATGTCTTATCCCCTGTTATGGGATTATGCTAGCAGCAATCCCTATACGAGCTGATTTTTAGCAAAATATCACTAATATTTCTCATCCTTGAAAGGTAAAAACTGTGCAGATTTTTGGTCATTCGCTGGAAAATCCAAAAAGCCAGGCTAAGTTTGCAGAGCTCCGGTAGTTTATCACTGTGTTAACCCAAGCTCCTACACTCAGTGCCAAGTGTTTTTGTCATCGATTTATTTAAGGTGCTACTTTTTAAGGAGTCGAACAAACACTACAAACACTGTATTCTCCCAGTTCGTTGATCAGTGCCAACCAGTATATAACAGTGACGATGACAGTGTCTTAAAGAAGCCTTGTAGTGTTTATTCAGACACAGTAACATTTGTAACATTAGTGAAGTTATTATTATGAGGACTTAAGTTTTTTTTTTTTTTTTCATTTTTTAAATATTTAGAACAGTAGAATGTAATTTCATAAAATTGGTGAAACGATAGAAGGTAGTATTTTTTATATTAGGTCATTTGATTTTGCTGAATATTTTATAAATGTAAGAATATGATTTTTTTTTGCTTTTTTGCTAAAGTTGTGTTTGCTAAAGTGGCTTTTTCTATGTGGGTTACTGATTACAGGAATAGGTGTTGGGGGTTGGACATTGAATTATAACAAATTTGATTTTTTTTTCTGCCTAACAAATTACCTTCCTCTGTGGTTTGATGGTTTTAAAATTAAAATTTAATACATGAATGTGTTTTTTTTTCTCCTTGTTCTGTGATCCAAAATGCCTGTCACTGACACTGGGACCTCATTCACAGGCTTTTGGAGGCTCCCTGTGGACTTGGCACAAAGAGCCAGAGCAGATTTGGACAGATTTCTCCTGTTCCCTAATTAATGAATCCTCACTTCCACAGCCCAGATTGGTCCAGGGTGATTTACCCCCAAGCACAGAGGCCTGTGGGCAATATTTATGCCAATGTGACCTGAAACAATTGTATGAAAAACAGAACACATATCAACTTAAAGCTGGTTTTGAGCTTCTACAATGGGACTATAGTGTCATCCGTTTTTTTTTTTTTTTTTTTTCTGTTATGAACCTAGTGACACAGATAAAGAGAGGCACAAGATGGCAAATTGAAATTCCAAGTATATAAAAAATGACAGCTTTTTGCATTTGGGGATAAGAAAAAAAGGCTGTTTTATTGAAATGTTTCAATTTTGTAAAAGTGCAAAAGTGTTTTGTTTCCAGAAACACTCTGCCTCCAGCTCTGAACAAATCAATACAGGAAAACTGGAAAATAACCAAGTACAGAAATAATGATAATAAAGTAATTGCCATCATGGTTCCCCCTGGTCTGATCTTTTACAGAGAATTGTAAAATAACAAAATGCTTTTGCTCTTCATTTGTTTTGCCATTGTTTACTTATTGTGTAAGTGTATGACAAAGTACTTTTGAAACACTATTGAAAAAATTATTAATAAAATCAAATCTATGTTTATTCATCTTGACTTTTTCCTTTCACTCAATGAATTTGATAGCGTTGATTGATGATGTAGAGAAACTAAGACTACATTCTCCTCCATCCCTAATGTCTGCTGGTAATTTATTTTTGTTGTACACAAAACAAGTAAAAATAACACTATGTGCATGTGTGTGACAGTAGGCTGCCACAGGAGGCGCTATTAGGGATATATGTTTCCATGCATATATATATCTATATTAACTATACAGAGCAGCTTATTCAACATTTGACTTGCAACAATTAACGTATTTTGTTTGAAAATTCGGCAGTGGTGGCCTAGTGGTTAAGGAAGTGGACTTAGGTCTGAAGGGTTTCAGGTTTGAATCCACCAGCTACCAGGTTGCCACTGAGGTGCTCCGAGCATAGCACCGTCCAGACCCATGTAAAACGTGTGCTCACAACACTAATGTTGTAGTCTCTGATACAGTGAGCACGAGCTGGAGCAGCGTTGTCACCTCGGGAACAATTTCAAGATTCTTCTGTGCAAAAATAAAAAAAAGCTGACAATCTTTCGATGGGAGTGACATTCTGTCCTCAACTTTGGCAATCTATTCAGTTAACAATTCAGTTAACAGTTATCAATCATACAGTTGTTGATGATTAAAAATAAACAATGTGCTTTCTATACACCAGCCAAAATATCCAATTTAATTCATACAGTTAAAGAGTCGAAACATTTTTAGAGACGTGCAAATTTTCCTTTTTTTGCATCCGGACTAGAATAAATATTCATATATATGAACAAATTTATAAATAAAGAGTTCATTGGTCAAGTGAGCTCTCCATATGATTTGAATGTGTCCACTTTGAGAATGATTTCCTACTGCTTAGATTTTCACTTTGCATATTTAAAAAAATAAATAAATAAATAAACTTTTTTTTGAATCAGAAAAAGGAGATGAATTGGAAGAGGAAAAGAAGAAGGAGAAGAAGAACAACAGGGATATTGTGAGATTAAACTAGTAAAACACGGAACTGATCTGTGTGTCCTGATGTAACAGAAGTGAAACCACTCCAAGGTTTAATTTCCTGCCAGGGGAGGTGAGAACAGTATCAAGATTTTCATTGTTTCACTGAGTCACTCTGGGAGGGAGATGAGTCGATTGGGGCTGTTAACATTCACAGCACCATTCCTCCATCTTCATGGAGCTGCACACGACACGCGTACGGACACTTTAACACAAGCGCTGTGCAAGGGCACTAATCAGACTGCATGACTAATACATCTTTGGTGCCTCCTCTGTCCGATTGCTTATTATGGTCTGTCAAAGAGACGAGAAGGTCTGTGTCATGGTTACTATAGTGATTAAAGCCTTTGTCCGTTCTCCAGAATATCTGCACGCTAAAATAAACACTGTGTCCTCTCCTAACACACATAGCCGCAACATTTTAAAAGCAAAGGACTCATTGTATCAGGGCATACAAATGGATGGCAGAGGAATTGAAGCGCAGTAAACTCCGTGTGATCTGTGGGTTTCACATGTAGAGCAATTTTTTACTCCTTATGTGAAGCCATTACATTTCTCAAGCAATTTACACGGAACAACGCAAAAACCTCCCAGCTTTTCACCTTCACCCACTGTCCAAAGGGCAAATATTTAGTGTTCCATACGACCCACTCTCTCTCTTTTCTCTGTCTCTCTATATATACTGTATATATAACCGATTGGTCTCTGGGATTTGAGGAGAAATAATACGTTCTACGTCTTCCACTTCTATTTCTACTTCTTAGGCAGGAAACACAAAACCAGCGTTTTAAACCATTCCATGCTTCATCGTACAGGAAACTTGATATGACGTGTTTGAAATGTGAACCAAAAATGACAAATTCTGCCAGTGGTTGTGGCAGTGGTAGGTCTACCCTGAAATACTAGCACTAGCAAAAGTAAACACACGCTATGTATATAGCTTCATTGGTTTTATGAAATATATAGTCTTAATTAAGTTTTTTTTTTTTTTTTTTACATGTGCATACAGCCTTTCTTTTCTGTTT
>JAFBJS010002810.1:353-32230 GCA_016785265.1 Paraplagusia blochii | reverse complement strand
TTTTTTTTTTATTTTTTTTTTTAATTCCCCCCTTTTTTTTGTGGAACAAGAGTTGTTTTTTTTTTTTTTTTTTTTTTTTTTTTTTTTTTTTTTTTTTTTACATGTGCATACAGCCTTTCTTTTCTGTTATTACAGTAAATTCTGTTTATGGTCACACCTGGCATTATTATGAAGACATACTATGGAATTTAGCAACATCTAATAGTGTTCCATTTTATGTACTTATGTCCCAAAAACATGTAAATAGTAAGTACGATCAACATATCCTAGATCTATCTATCTATCTATCTATCTATCTATCTATCTATCTATCTATCTATCTATCTATCTATCTATCTATCTATCTATCTACCTATCTATAAGCGTAAACGAATGCAAACAAATGTTAAGAAATACAAATATTCAAGTTCTAAATCCCATATTGAGCAGGGAGTCGACACTGCGCAGGCGCATTTAATCACGTGAGAACGTAAACGAAACCAAAAACCAGAGAAGAGAGTGTAACAACCAAGATGATTCCTGTTAAACTGTTTCCGTGTTTGCTTGATTATCCGCCGAATCACTAACTCGGTATTGGTCATTAGTGTGTATACAACAAACCAAAATAATATTATTAACCCTGCTATAAAATTATTTACACGTCGCTTGTGCGTGAGAATATACATTTTCAGTGAATACATGTTAAAAATGAACACTACGCACGCGCGGCTCACTTCCTTATTTTGGGGGCCTTATATATCTGTGGGGCTCAGCGTTGTTCTTTGGAAAAAGTTTGCAGGAAAGACCAAACAGACAAAGAGAATCGAGCGTCGTGAAATAAATAACGGCGTCAATTCTGTTTTTTATCTGTGGGCAAAGTTAGCTGAGTTGCTTATAAGGAGACATGAAGTTGAGCTCTGTCCTCCTGTGTGTCCTCCTGCTGTGGGCGAAGGAGTCCCGAGGGGATACACCTGCAAACTGTACCTACGAGGAGCTGCTGGGGACATGGGTGTTTCAGGTGTCCAAAGGAGGACACGACAGAACAATTAATTGTTCAGCTGAAGGTAAGTGTCCCCCTCTGTGAGTGTCTTCACATTGACCGAGACGACTTGAAACTTTTGAATAGTCACGCAAATATGGCGGATTTACCACAAATAACTGACACCTGGCAACGTCATGTGATGTACAGTTGTATTAGTTATAAAACTTCAATGTTTACTGTATTTTATTTGAAAAGAACACCATTTAAAGTCTAACTTCCTAATGGCTGCCCCTATGTTGCCCCAGAGGTTAAGGAAAACGGACTAGGGTCCGAATCCACCATCTGCCCGGTTACCACTGAGGTCCACTAAGCTGCCCACTCTTCAGTTTGGTGATGGGTGAAATGCTGAAGTCATTTCATATCGGTTCAGCCTGCATTGATATTATTTAAGGAAAACACTTTGTGTGTCATTGTTATATTGTGATCCACACCACTGCAAACAACAAAATATAACGTTTGCATGTAACCCATCACCAAAGTGAACAGTGGGCAGCCTTCAGGTCCTGGGGACCAGTGAGTGGGGACGGTGCCATGCTCAGTGGACCTCAGTGGCAACTTGGCAACTGGTGGAATATGGAACCCAAGTCCGGTTCCTTAATCACTGCCCCAGGTGTGAATAGGTTCATACATATGCAGAGACAGAGGTGGTTAAAAACCTAGAAACCTTATGACATCCCATACCAATTGCTGACACTAACTATTGTGAAAAGTTGAGACATTATAATGATCTAGAAAAAAATGGTGGGTAAGAAACAAGAGTACAAAAGAAAATCAAAAGTAGAAACTTGTCCAATGTACGTGGATTCTAACCTGGAACCCTCCAGACCCAAGTCCTTAACCACTAGTCCACCACTGGCACAAAAACAATGTCATTTTTTATTTACTTTTCAATGTAACAGTATTTTTTCCCACACACTGATTTATTTTGTAACGTAAAGAAGAGTCTATAAACAAGAGACTTAACAGTCACATGTTGTGATTCACACCTGTTCTTTTGAAACTTTTTTTTTTTTTGCTTTTTGCCTCCACAGCTACAGGTGAGACCACAGTGACTGTAACCTTGGAGAAACTGTCTGTAGCCACAGACGAACTGGGAAACACAGGTTTCTTCACCATCATCTACAACCAGGGGTTTGAAGTTGTCATCAATGGATACAAATGGTTTGCGTTCTTCAAGGTAAGAGAACAACAAGCACAAAAGATAGTGACTGAAAGACAATCGCAGTGTCAGCGTCAAGTCAGTACACGTCTTCACTGTCCAGAAAGCTATTTCCCTGTCCATCACATGACTGTGACCAAAGTAGAGAATCATAACCAGTCTGTTTGACTCAGCATGATTTGTCACTGTCTAATCTCACTTCCTTGTTTGCTAAACTGGATTTTGCAGTCTCTAATCTAAATCTGTCTTTATTATCTTCAAGTACACTGAAGAGGCCCTAACGGTAACAAGTTACTGCGACCAAACCCTGCCAGGATGGGTGCATGATGTCCTGGGCAACAACTGGGCCTGTTTTGTGGGCAAGAAAGCCAAATCTGTGCTACCTCGTAAAAACGACAAACCACTTTACAGCAGCAGGTATGAAAAGTTTACGGTAGTGGGTAAAAACCCCTGTCAGACACACTCACAATGCAAAATAACGGCAAATTTTCCATGGAATTCCATGGAAAATGAGTTTGTCTCTGCTGTGGCGATTACTGTTTCCTTGTGTATGTATGTGTACATTCTGTGTTCATATAGCTTCAAATATGTATGTATCTGTATATATAAATGTGTGTATTTAAATATTCCTAGATTTTTTTTTTCTATATTCAATGTGTCTGAGCAGTAAATCTCCTAAATTCATGACATTAACCTTACAGGCTGCTGCAGAAACCGTACAAAAATAACCAGGACTTAATAAATGCCATCAACCTGATCCAAGATTCCTGGGAGGCTGCAGCTTATCCAGAGCATGAAACGTTCACCCTGCAGGAGCTGCACTACAGAGCAGGAGGTCCTGCCTCCCGTATCCCTGTGTGAGTTATGTTATTTCCTGTGTTCACGTAGATGGGCTTGACCTACAGTAAGATACTTGGTTAACAATGAGTGAGTCGTTGAAAATTATATATATTTGAATATTTTTCACCAGGCGAGTTCGTCCTGTGTTTAAGACGGCAGAATCGGCCAAGATGGCGGCCGGTTTGCCTGACCACTGGGACTGGAGAGACGTGAACGGAGTCAACTTTGTCAGCCCTGTGAGAAACCAAGGTGATCTGTTACTGATACTTACTCTTCTTCTCCTCTGTTTCATTGATGTGCACTGTATTTGTGATTCAGCTCCATTTGCTCTAAGTGTCCAACATCTGACTGAGGCCAAGTTAACGCTGCATTTTGCATTTTTTTTTTCATTTCTGCTATTTTATGCTGAAACTTAATTTTTCGTGTGGCTGATCACATTAGAGTAAAATGCAACGGTCATCAGACTGCACTAGGGCATGCACTATTTCAGACTGCCTCAGTATCATTATTATCAGAATGTATCACAATATTGTGATTGTCTAACATAATGTATGTTAATTTATAATGAGATAACAATATACATGTGTGAAATGGGGTATACAATATTCTAGTGGGCCATAAAGCTTTCTATATTATTTCTGATGCCAACATACCAACAATATACAGCATAGCAACAAATCAGTCGATTAAAATGACTGTAATCCTAATCCTAAAAACTAAGAATTTCTATTATGTCTCAGAAAACAGATATGAAGTGCTATGGATCTGTACCTTCTGTAAGGGAAAGCACATAAGTGCACATAGGCAGTGGTGGCTTAGTGGTTAAGGCTCTGGACTGGGGTTCCAAGTTCGAATCCACCAGCTGCCAGACTGAGGTCCACTGAGCATGGCACCGTCCCCACTTGCTGCTTCCCGGGCGCTTAAAGCTGCCCACTGTTCACTTTGGTGATGGGTTAAATAGAGGTGACATTTCATTGTGTGCAATTGTTCACAAATTGTGTGAATCACAATAACAAGGAGTTTTGCTTTCCTTTCCTAGAATATAACTATTCATGTGACCCTTTTTTATGTATTTAAATTTATGAATCTGTTTATTTGGAAAATAATTAACATAAAGAATTTGCCTTTATTAAGTTTTTAGTTCTGGCAGCTGTGGTGGCCTAGTGGTTAAGGACACGGACCTGGGTCTGCAAGGCTTCAGGTTTCAGCTGCACCTGCTGCCGGGTTGCCACTGAGGTGCCCTGATCATAGCACCATCCTAACCCACATAATTTTTAAGTGAGCTCACCAACCACAGGACGACTCGCAGTATGTAGTAGTGTGATTTGGGTGTCAGTCGTGGGGACTGCTGCCCTTGAACGTTTCAGTTCTGACCGAAACCAAATGTTGAAGTTTGTTTTTATTATGACGTAAAGAAAATAGAAGTTGAAATAGGAATCCCATCCTTCTGGAAGGAAGGACAACATTTACTTACTGATGGAAGATTCATGAACGTTCATGAACACAGACCCCAGGGAAGGAGATTCCTCATGATACCGTTTGTGATGTCACTTCACATCACAAAAGTGTGACGATATGACAGTCCTGACTTGCTCCATCAACCGTGTCTGCCAATTATTTACATTGCTCCACTGCTGAGGTGCGACGGTCGTCTCATGATGTCACGGTCGGATGGAAGGCGATGCAATGTTGTAGACAAATATTACAACAAAAACATTGGACATGCATCTGATACAGGAGCACAAGCATAACTGTACAGGCAGAAGGCATTGGATTGAGTCCACCTTTATCTGTGGCATGAAAGTAGTCTAGAATTGGAGCAATTATTAGTTCCATGATTTTATAAAAAGCCTGGAAAAAGAACAATGCAATGAAGAAGATTTGCAGAATCAAGGCCAGAGCCTCTGCTTGAAAAAGACATGCATTACAGGCGGAGAGTGAACAGCAGTTCAGCAGCTACTTTGCTTCCCTCTAGGCAGTCGTAGGTCTGCTTTCTGCTCAGCTCCCATGTGTGCACAGCCGAGTGTGTGTGTGTGTGTGTGTGAGGAAAGAGATTATGTGTGTTGTGTGCCTAAGTGGGCCTCTGTAGAGCCGAGTTTAAGGATGTGGAGAGAGCTGAAGTGTTTCAGCAAAAGCTCTCTAAGCCTCTGTACTTGATGTTTTTTTTTTTTTTCTTTTACTTTTGGATTTCTTCTTTGGGATTAAATGCAGCTTTTAAAAATAACTTCAAATTTTCAAGTTCCCTGTTCATGACAGTGTCGTGGAGGTTTGACATATGTTTGTTAAATAGGATTATTTGACCAAACCAGAATACATAATACACAGTTGTTCAATTTTGTGTTGTTTTAGGTTTTCCCACACTTATTAATGGGGATGTTCAATAATATCAGTTGTTATAGGAGAGTATTTATGTGATTTTTTGTGAAAACCTAATACCTCAATGTCTGTGGTTTGCCTCAAATGCTGGAATCTCTTGTAGTCGTTTTTGGACGACTACAGTTTTGGACATTACTACAGTTTTGGACAATAAACAAAATATTGGTATTGGCTACCCTTTATGATTAACTGTTGAAATAAATGTTAACAAATTTAACATACATTTTTTTACCCGTTTTAATACGGCACAATTTGATCTTTTTTGTGGGTCTTGAGAACTTTGTCCAAAATACCCCAGTTAATAAATAATAGTACTGATACAATCACGCAGCAAAATGTGCTTTAACTGTTTGATGAAAGAAATGGATGGTAGATCTTTATACAGGACGGAAAAGAAAGCAAACTCCTTGTCATTGATGTGATTCACACCACTGCACACAACAAATTGTCACCTCTGCATTTATCCCATTACCAAAGTGAACAGTGGGCAGCTTCGAGTGCAGTGAGTGGGGGTGGTGTCATGCTCAGTCAACCTCAGCGGTAACCTGGCAGATGGTTAACCACTACACCACCACTACCCAAGTAATCCAGTCAGTGTCCCTCAGGAGCAAAGACGATGCAAGTAAACATGTTGATGGAAGCAGAGAAATTATTTGGCCTTTATAATCGAAGATTTCTTTCTTAAATCAGACTTATGTTCCTATGTAATTGACTAGAACACATGGGGGTCAATTAATCCCATTTACTGTGCACTTAAGCTAAATCAATGACAGTTGATTTAGCCTTATTGGCCTTACCTTATTGGCCAAATGAGATGATGGACCACAATACGTCAAATTATTCTGTAGTCTTAACCACACAATAAATCCCTGCTGTTAGTTACAAACAATAGCATCACCAGTTAGAGCTTTAGAACAGTGTTCCACAACCTTTTTTGTGCTACGGACCGGATCGTCTGGTCGTTAAGTTGTGGCAGGTGTCTAGACCCTTAATAAAATAAAATTACCGATGTTCTGAAATATTTTTCTACCTATAAAATCTTCCTACCCGAATTAACTGCATGGGCACAACAAGGATTTCTCAAGTGCACACAGCCTACTGTATGGTAGCCCTTCTCTACCATACAGTTGACTCACTCTCTACCGTAGGAGAGTGTGTCATCCTCGACGGCACACTCTCCTATCAGGCACACATTGACTCGGTAACCCGCTCAGCATACTTCCACCTCCGCAACATCAACAAACTTCGCCCCTCCCTCATCCCTCACACTGCTGCTGTCCTGGTCCCAAAAGTCCCTGCACAAATTACAACTAGTCCAAAACACAGCCGCCCGCATTATCACAAAGACACCTTCCCACCATCACATCACCCCCGTCCTTCAGCACCTCCACTGGCTCCCAATCAAATTTCGTATCCACTACAAACTTCTCCTGCTCACATACATGGCCATCCACAATCTTGCCCCCACCTATCTATCTGACCTCCTCCACATTGAAATCCCCACTCCGTCTCTCCGTTCCTCTTACTCCATCCACCTCTGTGTCCCACCTGCCCGCCTCAGCACTATGGGAGCCTGAGTCTTCAGTCGCTCTGCTCCCCATCTCTGGAACACTCTACCTCCGGATCTCAGAAATTGTGACTCTCTTCCCATGTTCACAACCCAACTCAAAACAATACCTGTTCCAGACTGCTTACTCCCAATAACCTCCCTCCTGCTTTTATGCTTTCGTCCCTCAATGTTTGTACCTGTATTTTGTAAAGTGACCTTGAGTAACTTGAAAGGTGCTCATAAATAAAATGTATTATTATTATTATTCTCCTACCAGACCAGTATAAAAGGTAAGAATCTTATATCAATGACGCTGCGTCATTTTGAGTTTATTGTTGAGAAAATATTTCCTAATCAAATATAGTTGCATTATTGATGATTGAATCCTAGCCATTCTATTGTTCAGTTCTTTTGTTGATATGGGTATGGATCAAGTGGAAATAATAGCCAGATGGGGCCAAAAGGAGACATTTCACTGCGACACGGCACCAATTATCCCACGGATCGGTACCAGTCCCCGGCCCAGTGGTTGACTACTGTTTTAGAGGACACACTAAAAGCAACTGTACTCATGTAAAAATATCTTCTCTTGCACTTTTGTATGTTCTATGTTAGCATCATGTGGCAGCTGCTACTCCTTTGCTACCATGGGAATGCTGGAGGCTCGCATTCGCGTCCAAACCAACAACAGTGAGACGCCCATCCTCAGCCCCCAGCAGGTGGTCTCCTGCTCTGAGTATTCTCAAGGTAAAAATCCAAATGATTTTGGCAAATGGAATATGGGGGGAAATATCATTGGCTTTAAGCTGAGGTACAATTGATGGATTTTTTAAAATAACTTAACATCAATACAACCAATTATTGCATTACTATATTATGAATTTGTTGTTTTTATATATGATTTAAGACAATGAGTTATAGATATATGTGTTTGTATTCATTGTATTCATCACCAAAAAATGTAACTCTAATCAAAACAAATTTCCCTTATTTCTCGAACAGGTTGTGATGGTGGGTTCCCGTACCTCATTGGAAAATATGCACAGGATTTTGGGATAGTGGACGAGTCATGTCTCCCATACGTCGGAAGGGACACTCCATGTGGAGTGTCTCAAATGTGCGGTCGCGTTTACACGGCAGAATACAACTACGTAGGTGGATTCTACGGCGGATGTAGTGAGATGGCCATGATGATGGAACTGGTCAAGAACGGGCCCATGGCAGTGGCCTTTGAGGTAATTCGTAGACACAAAAAAATAATACATTTTCCGCCAACATTTCATCTCGTGAAATCAGAAATTCAACAGTTGCTTCAGACGTGTGCTTCCTATCGTTGGCATGTTGGAATACTGCATGACATCCAAGAGCACAAAGTCATTACAGCATCTTTTCATTGGATATAAAGTAGTAGATCTGTAAGTCCATGGTACCATCAATAAAATGATACCAGCAGCACTGATGCAGTCCCACATAAGGACTCTGTCACCTCCATGTTCCATTGAAACATTCACTTTGGTTTATATCCTCAACACCCTGAAAAATTTTATTGCTTTTATTTTTAGCATGAGTCCTGCCAAATTCTAGGGGTTCTCTTTGTACCTGAGCTTTAGAAAAGGCTCTCTTCATGGATAATGCCATTCCTCTGGAGTGTGCACTGTATTGGGTCACCGGAAACGGTCACTCCGCTTAGTCTTCCTACCTCTTCAGCTCATTGCAGTGAACTTGTAGAGTGGTTTTCTTCCTCCGTTCTCTTCATAAGATGCTCCTGTCAAGATGCTAACATTCACAGGCAGCCTGGACATGTCTAACAGATGGTTGCACCTCCATCTTTCTTAGATTTTTGGAAACATTTTCTGGCTTATAGAACCTTACAGTAAAAATATAGCTATATGTACCTTAATGAGAAATAGTTTGCAAATACATACTATGTTCTTATGTTCTTCTCATGCAGAGAAGCATTTCTCAATATGTTCCCCTTTTGTTGGCTATTGTTATTGATTTTCTATAAATTCCAAAAATAGCTATTTTTCCTTTCTGCCTGTCCCTTTTTCATTGATTCTGTCACAGCAAATCAACATTTCCCATCTCCCCCTGTTCTGAGTATCTTCTACTTTGACTCCAACTACCTCGTGTCCTTCCTTACTTTACTGCTAGGTCACCTCTGCTGTCAAACCATCCTGCCAAGACTAGTTTGATTTTACAACACACATTAAGTAGTCCAGGGAATCTACCAGGTGCTGCTGGGTACCGTGATGGTGACCCCTGGTCTACAACCTGTGGCTCTTATCCCATATGCAGTGTTATTTTTCTTTTTCCTCTTTCGGCTTGTCCCTTCTTCAGGGGTTGCCACAGCGAGTCAACAATTTCCATCACTCTGTTAAATCCTCAACTCTAACTCCACCTACCTCCATGTCCTCACTCACTACATCCACCAATCTCCTTTTTGTCTCCTACCTGGTAGCTCCATCTCTAGGATCATTATTCTACCAATGTATCCACCGTCCCTCCTCTGAAGATGTCCAAACCATCTTTCTCCATTTTCTCCAAACCTTCCTGTCTGTGTTGTCCCTCTAATCACCTCATTCCTGACCCTGTCCATCCTTGTCAAACTGGTACTCTTTGTCTCCTAGGTCTATCCTGACTTCATGCACTACAAGAAAGGCATCTACCACCACACTGGTCTGGCAGACAACTTCAATCCCTTCGAGCTGACCAACCACGCCGTGCTATTGGTGGGCTACGGTCGCTGCCCCAAGTGCGGCCAGAAATACTGGATCGTCAAGAACAGCTGGGGCACGGGCTGGGGAGAGGACGGCTACTTCAGAATCCGCAGAGGAAGTGACGAGTGCGCCATCGAGAGCATTGCAGTCGCGGCCAAGCCCATCCCAAAACTGTAGACACAGACGGAGTGTCTACAGCACCACCAAGCTGCCACGTACAGTATCACCTGTCCAGCTTATCTGCTTTAAATACTGTCAAACCAATCCAATATGGGGAGAAATCCTTCACTTGTTTTTCAACAGATTAGCGCACTGTGCCTTTTTTTTCTTACATTTTTCAACTTCATTTTCAATTCACTTCAATTTTAATGCATGTTTTATGCCTCTTTACAAGGTTGATTTTATTTGTGCTGCTAAACAATACATGCAATCAATGGCACCTAAAGATAAAGAAGGTCCATTAATTGGTGAATACTTGAAATTGGAATTCTAATGTGCCATGTGTGATCTCGAGCTTTTAACCACAAACCCTTGATTCTCTGCTTTTGTGCAACTGTGAGAAATCATTTTGTTGCATTTGACAGATATAAAGGGAATTTTAAAGTTGCATTTTTTTTCCCCACTGTTGCAGTATCTTTGTTCCTTGTCTCAGGGAAGCTAAGTGGTGAGAAAGATCTGTTCTGTTTTTGTTATTGTGAATGCGTTCCATGTTTCTCTACGGGGTCGTTTCTGAGAGAACCTCGTGGGGAGTTTTAAGGGGAAATTTCGAAAAAGGGAAATTACTGGCTGATGTGATTCTGTTCATTGGTTAACATGGCGTACTGTGAGTGTGAGTTTGTGCTCTGATTGAATAAAAAAGGATCCACAGATACTGCTTTTTGTGTGTTCTTTTTTTTAAAGATGACGTAATTATCTGTAAGAATAGAAACAAACCATAATATGGTTGGATGAAGTTGTCATGCTGTCTCCAAGAAACATAATATTCTTTTTCCCAGGTGTTGGCAAACATTTTCTGAACCTAAACATTACAGCTCAGTGTTTACCATTGCTTACAAACAGGAAGATATTTCACAATGGAATATAATCATACATTTGTCTACAAACTACTGCAAGGGTCTCAAACCGCTTGCACAAAGGACAGCTGTGGCTGCAGGTGTTTGGCTCTGAGTCTTTGACTCACTGACCAATCAGCTGCAGCAGAGCTGTTGATTAAAAAAGCCAAGTCAGGTGTGTTTGGACCAAAATCATCAGTGGTCTTTTGTGGAACCGGTTTGAGTCTTGTTGCAATGTTAGGTCACACTAACAGTACAGGGGGGACCAGCCTCCACGGCTGTCACCCAAATCACACTGCTCCATGCTGTGAGTCCTCCTGGGTGGTAAGGCCACTGGAAGTGATGTGGTGTTGGGACGGGGTTTCTACTATGGACGTTTTCTACCATCCTTATTGGACTTCCATAGGTTTGAAGAACTTCAGTGTTTCCTACAGTGTTATATTCCCTCCTGTACTTCACTGTAAGTAGTGCTCATCTTTCTGACAAGACAATGTCTCAGTTGTCTTTGACTTCCTTCAGTCCACGGCAGATATTTCTCACCGGTAGAAATGAAGACCAAGTCATTCCCTGGTAGACAGACAGACAGACAGATAGATAGTAGGGCTAGGTATTGATTCAAATTTTCTAAATCGATTCGATTCGGTTCACAAGGGTTCGATTCAATTCACAATTCGCTTCGGTTTTCGATTCAGTTTTTGTCATATCAATTATACTTCGGTACCAACGTTATTCTCAGAAGAATCAAAGGTTAAATTGAAACTTAATCCATTTGCAAATAAAAAATGTATTTTTTTACATTTATTTCCATCACAAATTTACTCAAGGCAGTCATATTAATCCATCATGCATTTTTTATTTAACATGACTCGACCCAAAATTACAAGGCAGACTCTAGTTTTAGATTTTAGATTTTGGTGCCATGTTGTTTTTACATTTGTTTTACGTGCGAGTGTGTTAACTCACACGTAACCACGTAAATACGTATTCACCTGTGGTGCATGAGCTCATGTAAAGTTGTTGGGAAAAAAAGGAAAAAAAAGATCGATTTTTGGATTTATGAATCGATATCGTCCTATTAACAAAAAAAAAGATTAAAATCGATGAATCGATTTTTTTTTTTTTTTAACCCAGCCCTAATAGATAGACATGATACAGTTGTGCTCTACTCTATTCTTGATACTGTCCCTGGGTGCTGTCATTTTTCAGCGTGTAAAGTATGATTTATTTATTTTTTTACAGCCAATATTAGAGTTTAATCGACTTAATTTTATTCAATTCTATTATATAAAATACTTCCCTTATATAAACTTCCCTTATAGGCTGATAACTGAGACATTAATATATATGTATAATAACGCTGTCATTAAAAAAAAGTAAAAAAAAAGTTATTGCAGAGTATAGGAACATTTAAAACATAACCATAACCAATTGAGTTGTCTCCTTACTTTCTCTGTCAGCAGCCTTGAGGGAGTCACAAGGTCCAGACGTCTGTGATCCATGTTTCCTCCGAGGACCAGGGCGTACCTCCTTCTCCTCCTCCACAATCTCCCCTCCTCATTCTTACTCCGGGACCTCTCTCCCTTCTCCTCTCCGTCTCCTCTTCTCTCCCTCTCTTTCCTCAACTCTCTTACGGTGGATTCATGCTCAGCTCTCGCCCTACGCGCTCACCATGCAGAACAACCATCACCACAAGGAGCATCTCTACAAGATCCTGGTCATAGGAGACCTCGGGGTCGGGAAGACCAGCATCATCAAGCGCTATGTCCACCACAACTTTAGCCCCAACTACAGAGCCACCATCGGGGTGGACTTCGCTCTCAAGGTCCTCAACTGGGACCAGGAGACCGTGCGCCTCCAGCTGTGGGACATCGCAGGTATGAAGCAACTTTTGACGCACGGTTTATGTCAAAACAAGTGCGTTAGATGCGGTATAATTTGTGATTTCGTTCTTTTAACAAGGTATAAATACTATCCAAGGCTCTGAATGGAGACAATATTTTGCTTTCAGAGTTTACAGTTTGAGATTTAGTAAAAATGATTAAAACTCCCTATAATTTAGTCTTTTAATTTAGGTAAATTAATACAAATGGAGTAATAAGTGGGAAAAATAAATATTATTGTCTCATTTACACAATCTTATACTGCCAAGAAAAGTACTATTCAGAGATGATATGGGAATGCGTTATTATATACTGCAGGGATCACCGCCTGGTCCTGGGGGACACCTGGTAGCCCCCCATGGTCTAAGGTGGGGCTGGTTCCCAAAAAACAAAACTAGTGCCCAAAAAGATTAGAATGGTGCTGTTTTAGTTGCTTTCTTAGCAGAGGTTACACTAACAATAATATTCTAATGGGTCAATCATGATGGTCAGAAGAATGGTCACTATTGTTTGGCCCAGGACTTTTTATTGTTACGTTGTTTGTAAAGTCAAACTGTAAAGTTTGTAAAGTGTCCTTGAAGTGACTTTAGATTAGTGACACCTGGTATAGAGCATACATTATGTATATCATTTATATATATATATACTGTACATATATGTGTGTGTGTATGTGTGCGTGCCATAAGCTGACATACTGTACATCAACATCTGATATGAAAATATCTCATGACCAAGATCCCGGCAACAACACATGACTCAGAACCGATGGCTTCACACTATCAGCATCACCTTTAATCAGATCAGGTTATCAGTGGCAGGTTTAACCATAAAATTATTTAATCAGAAATAAATAAGATTGATAAGATAAATAAAATTAGAATAAAAGAGTACCAAGAATCATTTGTACATCTGTAAAACTATCTTTTCCTCCAGTTAGTGTGATTTATTCCATCGCCTCCCAGACATCGCACAGTGTAGTATCAGAGTGGACATCTGACTGGCGTGCAGTGGAGAGGGACAACAGACCTAACAGCTACAGCAGCCTGGTCTCTCACATGAGTGTCGGCTGAGGTTTAGAGGAATTCTCTGACCTGCTGCTCTCTCCCCTCCTGTACTCGCTTTGCAGTAAATGCGAACAGTCATGTGTTCCGACCTCATGTGAGGGAGATTTGAGTTCCAAGCCCTTGTATACAGAAAAAAAGATTCTATTGTGATGTGAGAGCGGCCACCATCTCCCCCCCCCCCCCCCCCCCCCCATACAGAAAAAAAGATTCTATTGTGATGTGAGAGCGGCCGCCATATCCCCCCCCACCCCACCCCCCCAGCCCACCCCCAGACTCTTGGACGACTGCCTCCCCTGCCTCTTGGGGAGCAGCACCACAGGTCTGGTACAGTAAGTACTTGAAACCTTGGCCTTACAGCAGCTCTGATTTTACCAACCCCACAGTGGAGTGTGACACAAGTTTAGAATGAACTTGCACTAGCAGACCTTCTAGTTACTATGCAATCTATGAAATGCAAAATGAAATATATACGTGAAATCTAAATATATACTGTAATTTTACATACCTACAATTATCTTCTACTCTTGAAAACTTGATTGGAGATTTCTCTTGTTTCTTTTGCTCCTTGTTTCTCTGAATTTTCTTGAACTAAAAACAACTCTTCTATTTCTGTCTGCTTTTCCTCTGTGACCTGCAATGTCACAGTGGCCTGGGAACGTGAGTTATATATGTATATACACAGATCTCATAGCCCTTCAAGAGTCAAATGCATAATAGCTCAAAGTTAATAAATATATATATATATATACGATAAGATTTAATCAGTTGAATGGGATTTTAAAATGTTCCTTATTATGGATCAAATTCCATTGCCCCCCAGCCCCCTTAAAAGAAAGGCATATTCTGTAAAGTCAAAAACCAGGGGTTTCAAACTTGTGGCTTGCGGGCCCTTTGTGGCCCGTTGAAAGATATTTTGGGGCTCCCACCTTTATACACGTGACTCACAAGTTTTATTGAAGGGTTTCACTGCAAGTCAAAGATGCTGGAAATGACTGGAAATGTTGGATACTAGGGGCTTGCAAATTAATCGTCTGTGACCTACTCGATCCGAGTGCACCGGATCAGGTAGGTCACGCTTATTAGACATAAGCGTGACATTGGCCGCTTGCTCCCATTAGATCGGCGAGCCTATAGACACATATACTGTATACATCTCTTCATACATGTCTGATTGGAGGTTGTGTTTGTTGGGGTGTGTGAACTGTGATGTGGGCTGATTTGATTGGAGTTCAGGTTGTGGGTTTTATTCTGTTTCAAGCAATATGGCAGACAACACAGACGGAACTTACAGCATTTCTCATTTAAAAATGTATTTTTGGACGCTATAGCCAACTTTGTAAAGCAACAATCGACAACACTGGGGAAAAAATCAAGTTAAATCTTGCAAATGTTCATGCAATTCAAAACGAGATGCCAGAATAAAAACATCTTAATTTTATAAAAAGTGTTTGCATATGTATTTTCTATTGCAAATGTATTGTGTGCTTCTTGCCTTCTTATATCATGGCCAGGGGACTACAGATGAAAACTAGCCTTTGGCTAATTTCTTATTTAACCATGTGTTTATGAAATTCCATTTTCCTCTTTTAAATAAACTAAACTAAAACAAAAAGAGACTGGCAGCTGTATAGCGTTGAAAGCAGAGTTGCAAATTTTTATTCAAGATTCAAAAAACTAATCGAACTGAACCGATCGGATCGAACTGGATCAATCGTTAAATATTTTTTATGAATCCTTCCTGAATCGGATCGTAGCCTGTGAATCGAAATATGAATCGAATCGTTATGTGAGTGAATCATCACACCCCTATTGGATACACCTAGTGGTAAAGTGGTAGACTTTAGCTCTTTGCTGATGACACGTCTTTCAAAAAATACATTTACTATAATGATCTAAACTTCAGACCATCAGAGTAAATTTATTTTACAGATTGATGTATTGTACTGTACTATAATATAGCTGGCTGCACTTCAACAGTAAATATATGGTAAGTTGTTATCTTTTAAAGATTTGATCTCCTCATTTTATGGTAAATCAAATCTCTGGTCCATAGACTTGTTCTGGTAAATTTTCTGTTTTGTATTCGTGTTTTTTCTAATCTGTAATCTAATCTGACACTCTGTGTTTCATTAGAAGTGAACATTGATAGTCGATGCAGCTCTTTGGTGAAATGCCATTGGCGACAGTTGCCCTCAAATTATTTGAGTTTTGGACCCTTGTCATTAACTAATTAACTAATTGACTCCAGAGATTTGTTTTGTACAAAAGGAAGATGAAGAGCAATAATTGTCAGGGAAACAAATCCCTACTATTTTATTATTCATTTTATCATCTTCTCCTTTCAGCTTTATCATTCTTCTACCAATGTGTCCACTGTCCCTCTTCTGAACATGTCCACTATGTCATCTATCTGCCTATACATTTTATCTACCCTTTTTTAATCTTGATTAGATGCAGATAGATGATAAAAATGTCCATTACATCATTGTAAAGACAAAGAAATGGATTGGACTACAATAAAATGAAACTTACCTGCTTACAGTTTAGATACATCTATGTGTGTCTTTGTGTCTTCTAGGTCAGGAGAGGTTCGGCAACATGACCCGTGTGTACTACCGCGAGGCCATGGGCGCCTTCATCGTCTTTGACGTCACAAGGCCCGCCTCCTTCGAGGCCGTGACCAAATGGAAGGAGGACTTGGATTCCAAACTGACACTTGCCAATGGGAAACACATAGCCACAGTGCTTTTGGCAAACAAATGTGACCAAGGTCGGGACGTGCTCACGAATAATGGAATAAAGATGGAGCAGTTCTGTCAGGAGAATGGCTTCGCGGGATGGTTTGAGACATCGGCAAAGGTGAGAGCTGACACACATACTGGTCTTCAGTACGCTGTCCCGGTTCTTGTGTCACGGTCCTACTGCTGCAGCAGCTGACACCTGATCTGTCTGCAGAAGAGATCCTTTCTTAATGCTCAAGTTTATGGGACACATTTTCACCTGTGGATTATAATAATCCATTGTTTCTGACAATTGTTAAAAAAAAAATCAGACGTTAAAT
Organism: Paraplagusia blochii; assembly: GCA_016785265.1. Lineage (NCBI taxonomy): Eukaryota > Metazoa > Chordata > Actinopteri > Pleuronectiformes > Cynoglossidae > Paraplagusia > Paraplagusia blochii. The sequence continues at coordinate 15,508 of JAFBJS010002810.1, read as the reverse complement.
ATTAACTTATTTTATTGCAGGACAGCATTTACATATAATAAACTCAAAAAGGGAAGGAACAGTAACACACATAAATGTCCCCGGTGCCTGCAGAACTCTAATGACTGTCTCTGAGCTGTGAAATGAGCTGTAGACTCACCCACTCACCCCCATACTAACACACTGACACACCACCACCAGGCCTGATTATAGCTGCTAATGCTGAGCAGGAATTTCACAGATGGACGTCTGGAAAAACAGCAGAAAATAGGACGTGCACACACTCACACGTGAAGACACATATGCAACATTTACTTTGTAATAACAGCTGCAACCAGGAACAAAAAGCATCAGTAATCCCTCTAAAATTTAAATTTATTAACGAAAATATATGTCAGATAAGTGACATCCATCCAAAGTGATGTAAAAATCCTATTCTGATAAGAACAGCAGGGCAGCAGGTCGGAGGATTTAAGCTGCTGACAGTGAGGCATGGAAGAATTTAGAGCTTTGATAAAAAAGCAACATCTGATCATGTGACTTAAAGGAGAAAAAAAAAAAAAAGAAAGCAACCAGTTACACAGTTGGAGCTGGCATGTGATGAAATGTGCACGCCACTGTGCTTGTGTCTGCTGCACAGTCGTCTGGTTGTTTGCTCTTCTATAAACAGGAAAAAAAAAAAAGTTAAATTAATGCTAGATGTTTTTTTTGTGTGTGTGTGAAGGTAGATGAATGGAAAGAAGGATGGATGGTAGGAAGGGTGGAGAAAAAGTTGGGAGGGGGTACTGTACATAGTTGGGTTGTCATCAGGTAGCTCCATAATGAATTGTTATGAAGGGAGAGAAGTAGTTCAGAGTAACAGTTGCTCAGTGAAACGTACTGAAATTTACATGACAGACCATGTCAGCAATGGTGGCGCAGTGGTTAAGGAAGCGGACTAGGGTCCACAAGGCTCCAGGTTCTTATCCACCAGCTGCCAGAGAGATGCTCTGACCATAGCAGTGTCCAGATCCACATAATTTCTCGCGGGCTCACCACCCACAGGAAGACTCCCAATATGGAGCAGTGTGATTTGGGTGGTGCCAGCTGCCCCTGCAACCCGGCAAATGGACAAACAGATGAAGATGAATGAATGAATAGTAAAACATGTTAATATAGACAAAAACAATTCTGATGAACAACTAGAAAAATGATTTGTGATTGTGAAACCAAACAGAAACAAGAAATATCCATGATATGTGTATAACGGGCGGCAGTAGTGGCTCAGTGCTTAAGGAAGCGGACCTGGGTCCACAAGGCTCCAGGATCTAATCCACCAGCTGCCAAGTTGCCACTGAGGTGTTCTGATTATAGCACAGTCTTCTTGTGGGCTCACCACCCACAGGAAGACTCCCAATATGGTGCAGTGTGATTTGGGTGGTGCCAGCTGCGGTCAACATACATGAAGATGAATGAATAATAAAACATGTTAATATACACCACACGAATCTGACGAACAACAAGAAAAATGATTTGTTATTGCGAGACCAAACCGAAACAACAAATATCCGCTATGTGTGTATGACTGACGGCAGTGGTGGCCTTGCGGTTAAGGAAACAGACTTGGGTCTGAAAGGCTTCAGGTTCGAATCCTCTTTCTTCCATGTTGCCACTGAGGTGCTCTGACCTAACCTTCATAACTTACAGTGGGCTCACCACCCACAGGAACACTGACAGAATGGAGTACTACTTTACATTATAACTATTTGTAGTTGCATAGTTAGTGAGAAGTAGAGGTCGGTAAGTAGAAAATGCGGTAAGGTAATCTAAAATAAAATGTTTTTGTAAGTAGAATCAAGGTAAGAAGTAAATGTGGTGTTGGAATAGGAATTCCAGATGTATCAGTCAGTAGAAGTAGAAACATTCATTCATTTTCATCATCTTATCCATTACCTGGTCTCAGGTGCAGCAGTCTCCCAAATCCAAATCCCACTGCTCCATATTGTCCCAAGTTCATGGGACAAATTTATTGCTCTGTGGCTCTTTTCACCTGTGGATTATAATAATCCATTGTTTCTGACAATTGCTCCAAAAAAAATCAGACGTTAAATATTAACTTATTTTGTTGCAGGACAGCATTTACATATAATAAACTCAAAAAGGGAAGGAATTGGGTTCCTCAGGGTAGTGAGCCCACTGGAGGTAGGTAGAAACAGTGGTTGGAAAACAAAATGAATGACTGCCCTCATATATAGTACATATAAAAAAAATACATACAACACTTTAGACAGCTATTATTATAATACCATTTTAAGTACCATTTAGTCTCAGCATTATCTCTGCCTTGTTGACTTCAGGCAATGACTATCTCTGCACAGCATCATATGGCGCTAATACATGCTGGTATTTAAGTACCGTAATTGGCTGCTGTATGGGTTATAAATAGAAATAATGGAAAGGATTAAGTTGTAAGGCTCTTTCCTATTGAATGTACAGTGTGTGCTATGGGACTGAGGTCTGGAACTATTCTTAAAACCTTTCATGGTAAACTAGAAAATTAGCCTTTTTAACATTGGTTTACTTATTGGTCATTTTGTACAAGGGCAGCATTTATGTGTTGAAATTGCAGTTTTATTGCAAATTCACCTCGATATTTTTATGTAAGCACTGTAACTCTGCCATATTTTATTAGTTTTAACCCATTCCAGCATATGTATTTAGCATGGTTTAGAAACTATTTTGCCCACCGAAGAAGACTAAAGGGAAAATTCCTCTGTATCGCAAACAATAAGTGAGCCATGTTGCTGCCTGGACTGCCGTCATCAATCTGCCATGAACACGTGTTGAGCCATGCCACCACTCACGAACCAAAATCGCAAGGCCACATGTTAGAATTCCCCTACCGCCAAGTTATTGCTGAGGTCCCCACACACTGCTCCTCGAGTGAAAATGGGTGAAATGCAGAGGTGACATTTCGTTGTGTGCTGTGGTATGAATCACTATGTCACAATGACAAGGAGTTTGCTTAAAAAAAAAAAAAAACAATGGCTCCCATCACATGCACCCTCCAATACGTTAACTCTCAAAACCCCATGAAAACCTCAAACACAAGAGCTTATTCAACTCTAACCTACTGAACAGATACAACGTTCCCACAGGAACTCAGTGAGGGAGGGAGGTATACTATGTGTACACTACAGTACACAGGGTACCAGGTGTCACAAGTGAGACTAATGACACCGACACAGGTGAGTGTGATCACACTAACTACCTCACAGAGCAGACAACAGATGGGGAAAACCCACAGGGCTAACAGTTGAGTTAAATACCAGAGGTTGGTACAGTAGAATAGTGCAGGAGACCCCACTGTTTTTGTATTCACTTCACGGCTGCTGACAACTGCTCAGTCTTACTCTCTCTTGGGGACCAGTGTTGGGCAAGTTACTTTAAAAAAGTAACCTATTACTTTATTAGTTACTGCTCTGAGAAAGTAACTAAATACTTACTAAATTATAAAAGTAACTAATAAGTAGATACTTTACTTTAAATAATAATGACGACGGTAAACAACAACCTAGCAATGCTAAACTGACTATATAAAACGATTACATTCTTATAGCAGTGTAAAATTAGCAATCGGATTTTGGCAATGTGCAGGTAAAACAACTGCACCCTTTTTCCCTATAAGGCATGAAGACCCGCCCAGGTCTCTTTCTGATTGGCTTAGCCTGAAACGTTAACCTATGTCAACCAATCATCGCTCCTTTTCAACGCATGGGTTCAGTAAGGTTGCACGGCCGTCTTTTTTACTCATGACTCTGAGGGTTACCACACACACACACACACACACACACACTGACAGGCAGCAGACACACAGTCCTCTCTCCGTGGCCGGGAGAACCCGTCCATTTGGACCACAGATGGTAGCGAGTAACAATCCTCTTTTCACTACAGTAACAATAACTGCTTTACTGAATGGGGAAGGTAACGCGTTACGTTATTATTTTCAGAGAAAAGTAGTTTCGTTACGTAACGAGTACCAACACTGCTGGTGCCTTTACTTGCAGCATCACATTCGTCCCTCAAGGAAACGTACTTTGTCCTCACTTCTCATTTAATTTCATTTTTTTTTTATATCTTTCTCCTTCCCAGGAAAACATCAACATTGATGAAGCAGCCAACTGCTTAGTCAAACACATCATTGCCAGTGAGAAGGACATGCTCCAGTCGGAGGTCCCAGACACCGTCACCACCCAGTTAGAGAAGGACAAAGGTGGAACATGCTCCGCCTGCTTCAGGGCCCAGTGAACAGCGATGGTGTCCTTATTGTATCTTGTACATACATACTCTTGAGACAGAGGCTCTTTCTCCCCCTTTCTCTCTCTCCCACTTTTACCTCTCTCCGTCTCTCTGTTCATGTTCTGTGTGTTCAGGTGTGTGTGGGAGAGTGACAGAGAGGCAGCTGGCTCAAGAAATTGATAAAATAGATGACAGAAGAAAAAAAGATAAAAAAAAAAAAAAGGAGATGGATGTAGCTGTGTGGGACAAGGATGCACTCTAGGTGACTTTAAAACCTTGACATTGCCACTCACTTTGGTTGCCGTGGAGATACATGTAGCTGCAGTGAGAGATTCTGAGGCCGGGGAGACAGTACTGTACATCTAGAGTCATGGAGCCTTATATTTACCTTTTGTGTCTTGTCGTCAAAGTTCTTTAGAACAAAAAACATTTATTTCTCCCATCATTTATGGCACTTTTAAGTTCATGTACAGCAGGTAATGCTAATTTAATTAATGATCCTTTACATATTAAAATGTTTTACTTCATGCCTTCACAGCCATGCATTCAAATCCGCATGGAAAGTATTTGCGTACATGTGTTGTACTCTCTTAAAAGTACTATTGTTTTTCCGTTTGAATAAAGAAATTGTTTTATATTTAAATTTTATCCCACACTCTGTAGTTAGGGCACAAATACACATAGGGACATATAGTCTATACTTTGCAATAAGGAAAAATGTGTTGACAGACCATGGTTCCCATTGTCAAGAAGTTTGTTTAAATAAAGAATGTACTTTACTGGAATACTGTCTGTCTGTATGTTTTTTTTAATAACTCTTTGTAAGATAAATAATTTTTTTCCCGTTTTGTGACAATCTTATCATTCGGATAAGCTCCATAGATCATGTTATCTTCACCCTCCGGGCCTCTAGGTGGCAGTGAATTTATATCAAGGTCCAAAACCAGATCTGAGTGGATCAGAATAACAGCTCCTATAATATTTTTCTTCCACTGTTTTTGTATCTCTGCCTATGAAAATGCCAAAGAATTCTAAGATCTATGCTGAAAAAAGAGACAGGGTTCTTGTTTACTATAACACCTGCAGGAAATGTTGAGTCCAAAAGGAGTGAACACTTCCTGTATTGATCAGCATGAAGAGACCAACACTAAACATTTGTAAAGTGAGTTCTCTTTCTTATTTTTTCTCTCGTTATTTCTTGGTGACAAAACTACATATCCTCAAATTTGGTGAGAATGTACGGTTATACGTTTAAGTATTACATATGGGCCTCAGGAATGAGGTGATTAGAGGGACAACACAGACAGGAAGGTTTGGAGAAAAAGCAAGAAAGGCCAGATTGAGATGGTTTGGACATGTTTAGAGGAGGGACAGTGGATACATTGGTAGAATAATGAGCCTAGAGATGGAGCTGCCAGGTAGGAGACAAGGAGGAGATTGATGGATGCAGTGAGGGAGGACATGGAGGTAGTTGGATTTAGAGTTGAGGATTTAGAGGACAGGGTGATGGAAATTGTTGACTCGCTGTGGCAACCCTTGAAAAAGGGACAAGCTGAAAGAAGAAAAAGAAGAAGAATAACACTATGGGCTAAGAGCCACAGGTTGTAGACCAGGGGTCACCATCACAGTACCCAGAAGCACCTGGTAGATTCCCTGGACTACTGTTGAAAAATCCAACTAGTCATGGCAAGAGGGTTTGACAGCAGAAGTGACCTAGCAGTAAAGTTACTTCAAGGGCAACTTGATATGGTAGATTTCTTGAAGACACTTTCCTTAAGAAATCTACTATGTCCAGAAGTTAGATTGAATGACCTGGATGTCTGAGAATCTACTCAGACCTAGCAGTTTAGGAGGTAGACCTGGGTATGGAAGGTTTTACGTTCAAGTCCACCATGGCGCCCTGATCATCGCACTGTCCCCAGTGGACTCACCACCCACAGGAAGGCTGAGAGTATGGAGCAGTGTGATTTGGGTGGCGGTGGTGGAGATTGTTGTGGATAAAAGAATGAAGTTGGATGAAACTGAAAGGCATTATTTCTCAAACAATATTATATAACATTTTGATTTAATTATTTCTGAACTCCACTGGCAGTGAACCAACACATTTAATTGTTAAAAAATTATTTCTAAATATCTAATTATTTTACTATTATACCATCTGGACGGTGAATCTGTTTTTATGGTTTCGACTTTTTTTCATGTTGACCTGCAGCTGACCGGCCATGTGACTGCACATAGAAGGTTCTAATGCGTCAGTTCAGATCATCACACCCTTCATACCTGCTGTATGTTTGTACCTCTGAGCAGATTGGGATTACAGGGATACCTGTATATAATGGTCATAAAATATGGTCTGATCTTCATCGTAGTCACAATAGTAGTCAAAGTCTTGACCTCAAATGAATTCACGATTTACAAAGTGTTCGTCAAACACAATTGTTATGATGATTAAAACAAAATGTGATTAGTACAATGTTAATCTTTGTGAATTTTCAAACTTTTGTTCTGTTTGGAATAAATATAACCTCCACCCACCTCCACTGTTAGAACCATTCTAATACAAATAAAAATAAAAAGCAATAATAAAAATAAACCTCGGACTAATAAAGACTTCCTCTCAGACTCCAATTATCAAATTCAGTAAAGTTGCCACTGTTTTTAAGGCTTTTCACGACACTGTGTTCTGTTCTGGAACATCACTGTTCTGTTTAACGACCTTTTCTCTGTGTTTTCCTGTCCCTTCTCCTGATCCCAGACAGGTGCTAATTAACATCCTCTAAATATATCATTCTGTCTCCCGGTTAAAACCAAGGTTTGTTTTCATCTGCAGCGCGGACGGAGACACGGCCGATTGCTCCGCCCGGCACAGAATCCAGAGCAGTGTCTGGTTCAGAGGTTGGTCGTGTGCCTGAGAAGCTTGGTGTCACCGTAATTTGTAATAATTGGAACTGTTTCCTACATGAGCCCCGAGGAAGCAGAGGTTACAGTGATAGGGAGTGTGTGTTTGTCTCTCCCTGCTATCGCTGCATGGTTATATGACTTCAAGTCAGGTCCTTTTTACAAGTCAGGAATCAGAGGGTGGAGACAGAATGACGGAGGAGGAGCCCATAACAAAGGGCTTTAATCACAAGACTTCTCAGTCATACAGGATAAGGAGAAAGTATGCTGCACGTGGTTTCAGGATGACTTATTCTTTCACTTTTCTCACACACAGACTTTCTTACAAGGAAGTTCAGATCACACATCTTTGCATGTTATGCTCAATGGTTGTTGTGGAGTTGAACTGCTCTTCTTGGAAAGACCAGGAATAGGGGTGTTATGGTAACCTTGACCGTACGATTGTACTGGCTACAATACAAAATAAAAGCATGAATTAATGCTGCCACGTGTAATTGGGAGAGAAATGACTGATGGACTCTGGCACCGTTTCTGAGGTAGAAGAACCCAGGTTTATATAACCATAAATAGATAGTATTAGAGAGCAGTGACAAAGGTTAAGAAAACTGAGTTTTGAAAAAAGATTGTTTGAGGTTGCAGTATTTTTTATTATCCAAAATGCTTGGAGGAAGGGTGGAGAGAGACATTTGAGAAGTTTGACATTGGTCCAACATCGAGGCCGAGAACTAAGATAGCCAACCACCCATAGGAGAACTACATCGAGGACATCTGGTGGATCAACAAATAATGAATATTTGGGATTCGTGGTAGGACTGTGGAAGGTTTTTTTTTCCATACTCAGAGGATTTATTGGACTGGTGATATCCACTTACTACCACCTTTGAGGCAGTTATGGTCTAGTGGTTAAGGAACCAGACTGTGGTCTGGAGGGTTCCAAGTTACAACTGAGGTCCACTGAGCATGGCACTGTCACCACTCACAGCTCCCCAGGTGCTCAAAGCTGCCCACTGTTCATTTTGGTGATAGGTTAAATACAGAGGTGACATTTCACTGAGTGCTGCGGTGTGAACTGCAATGTCACGATGACAAGGAGTTTGCTTAAAAAATTAAAAAAGTTATAAAACTTATTCTTCTAATATAATTGGGGAAATCCGAGTCCTGGTAGTTGTTGGAGAAAACGTTAAACAACCTAAAATAGGATTATAGAAAATTATTCCATAAATCAAATCAAAGGAAAATAATATACTGACTATAACTTGAATCAATTGACTCATTTATTTTTGCACTTGACCTTTTATTTTTGGTATTTCAGGGGATTCATATAAAGGCGGCAGTTCAACTAACTCCATGTGCCTGTGGTCTTTTAACCCAATACAAATTTAATCTTAGCTGCTTGCGTGAACCTAGACTGTAAAATATAGCAGAATGTATTAAGCAACAGTGCTACATATTTTGATGTGCGGAATGAAACTGAACTAGGAGTCAGAGTGTGTAAAGTCTTAGTCAAGGTTTTTCTATCTTCCGTTTTGTCAGTGTTGAATGTTAAAGATGGCTGCTGAGCTGCTGAGTATCCAGCCGATCTGTGTCTTAGTTGTATCATTAACGTAGCAACATAATGTTGCTGATGTTAGACGCATGTACATATTAAAGACAACCGGGCCTAAAATGGATCCCTGGGGAACCCCAGAATGTATTTTATTGTTTTTTTAAGAAGAATACATCCTTTGCTAGTTGTTTTCCTTTATTTAGGTACGAGCTGACCCCCATGTACCATCAGAGAATCCAACCAGGGGTTTGACTCTATTTACCAGGGTGTAGCAATAAACTATTAAAATCATAGTTTGTAGGAAGGTTAGGGGTGCAGTGCCTCCCCATTGGCTGAAATAAGACATTTAGTCTACATGGCTATATAAATGTTTATGTTATTACATTATTAATATTGTAGGCTTTTTATAATGTTCTTCTTCAACTAGAACAGTTGAGCAAAGGCTGCCAAACTGAGAATATTGTGGATATTTATGCAGACAAAACAAAGCCGTGTTAAATTCTGCAGTGGGCATCATTATGTTATTTAGGATCTCTAGGTCTGGACGGAATTTACCACCAAACTCTTACACTTTTTGTTGTGGTATCCTGGTGAGCATCTTGCAATTGTCATACCAGAGTTTTACTTTATACTGGGTTACCAGTGAGCTTCAGTTGCGTGATGGTGTAAGATCGAACACATGACAGTGTGAGACGCCGCCTCACTTGCCTCCCCTGACCGCACGTCTCTGCTCCGACGGACACCTTAATTTAATTGTGTTAAATTTCATTTGATTCACAGCATATCTCACCGTAGTTGCAAACAACGACTTTCCTTCCCGTTCTTATATGACAGACTACAGTAATTGAAAAGAAAAGAATATGAAATACAAAAATGTTTTATATGGCGTATAAAATAGCCTTTATTCCTATGATATAGACAAAAATATCAGAGTTCTCCTATGATTTCCCTGTTAGTAAAAAAACGTCATAATAGCAACACGGCAGGGTCTTGAATCCTGCTTTTCTCTTTGAAAGGTGACATTTGTTAAACCCCATTTACCTAGAAAGAATAAAAGTTGCTCCTATTCCAAACCCTGTCAAGAGATGTTTCCTGTGAAAGCTCATTATTGGCCCTAAAAATTCTGTCTGGTACCTTTTTTCTGAGTGCAGCTGTATCTGTTCAATTTCACTGCAGTAATGAAACGACAGAGAGGCTCTCAGAACAGGCACACACAGAAAGAAAAAAAAAGAAAAAAAAAACACATTATTGCTTGTCAACCTGCCATGATGTTTGTTAGCAACGGTACATTCTGTTCAGTCTGAGTGAGACTCAACAGCACAACCAAATAGATGCGAGCGGTATATTTACTCTATAACATTTCCCTAATGTATTTTTGTTCCTCTCTTGTTTTTTTTTTTTTTTCATTCCTTGTTTTAAAGACTTGACTAAATTGTTTGAGGCAGTCTGAAGCTTTTTCAACAACCATAAGAAATACACTCACAACCTTTTCTGTCCTTTTTGCTGTTTAAAAGTCATTTCTTGCAGGTCCAAAATATTTCTAAAGTCATTGTGGGTAAGACTTGGTCAAGTCTCAAACCTTTGTCCATAGTATGTATGTCATAGTTAGTTGATATAACCAGGGGCGTAGCCAGACCCTGAAAAAATTAGGGTGGGCCGACCCCAAAGTATTATAGCCAAGTTTGATCAGCCCTCTCATTGGATTGGGTGGGCTTGACTGACAAGTGGGTGGGCCCAGGGCTACAGATATGGATATAACGCTTCATTGTAATATTGATCGCTACGGTTGATGAACTGTAATATAACAAAATAGGAAAGTATCACAATACAAACAATTATGCAAAATGGACAAGATACAGTAAACAAAAAGAAAAATACCCCCTGCCCTTATAGACACTCACACTGGCTGAGGAACAAATCCCAAAAAACCCAGACAGGAAGAAAAAGGAAGAATCCTTCAAATCCTTTAAATGGGAAACAAACTTTAAATGGGAAAGACAATAAGTCACCATGGAGTTTTTTTCTCTAAATTCCTGTTTTTTACATCTAAAGAGAGACACATCTTTACTGTACAGTAGTCTGTCTCTCAGCCAGGGAGAAGAATATCTTAGGGACCGACATTCAGTTTGTCCTCTACATCCATGCCCAGAGGCTAAGAACAGAATTTACCTGCTACAGACCCTGTAGTACCCTAAACAATTATTGGAGAAATACAAAAAAAATATAGCCTAACATTATTTTTACTATGGCAAGGGAAAATACTACCTTCTTATTTTAAATAAGGAAGGAAAAACAGTTTTCAAAAGGTTTAAGAACATTGAAATATAAATTACAATTTGGGAAAGAGACTTGGAGCAGTAAAAGAAAACACTCTTTTTTGGTAAAATTATTAATATTTGACATTCTAGAAACTCTCCTTAGTCTTAGAGGACACAATAGAATGCACAATCATTGTGTCATTGTGACACAGATCAGCAACACTCAACAGAATGGGCTGCAGTTTTTTCTATGACACAACAGAAGATGCTTGGCGTTTGTAGATTAATATTTGCTTAAAATACACAGTTTAGCTACGTATATGTAAATGCAGGTTTATATTAGTGAGTAAGTTATACATCAAATATACCAGGCCTGGGCAAATATTTTGTCTCGTGGGCCACAGGTGGTGCAAAAATCAGAGTCACGGGCCAGATCAGGATCAAAAAGATCGAGTATTTCCATGAACTAAGATAAATAATGAGTAAATTATTGACTAAATGCTCGATTTGCAGGGAAAAGGTAAAAGGATAACAAAATAAATTAAAAGTAAAGTTTGGAAATGTCTGGCGAGCCGGAATAAACGCCAAACTGGCCGCAAGCGACCCCAGTTTGCCCAGGTCTAAAATATACTATATACCCTATATTATTGGTGGCCACAAGATGGAACCAGTGACACACATCAGTGATTCCATCCATTTATGACCCTTAACGTCCCAAAATTCAGTTCTTAATCAATGTACATGAGCTCAGCCATTTTATTTTGGTACTGTGAAGCCAAATCATGTGCTTTTATTTTGAAATAGAGATTTTGTTTTTGTTGAAACATGTTCTGAATTGGTAGAATTGCACCATTTTTCATTGTGACAAGTGTGTTTTTGGTTATTTGCTTTGTAGCATGATCATAGCCATATGTTGTTTTTGCAACTCAGGCTTTGTCTGCTAGCTGCTAAGCTAAAATAAATTAAGTGAATTAATATGATAAAATAATGAATGAATGTAACTTTGGGTTTTTTGTCCTATATTATAAAGGCTTTCAACCTTCTTCTACTAGACTACTACTATTTGACATCTGATATTCACCACCGCTACTACCTCACATCTAATATCCAATATCTGATTCCTGATGCTGATCATGTTCAACTTTACTCGACTGTAACTGAATGGGATTAGAATTCAAGAAACAAGTCAAGAAGATTAATGATGACAGAGTTGATCCATTTCACTCCCAGGATGTTGTCCCAGGAACTTTTTACAAGTTCCTGAATAACTTGACAGCCACATTTAACTTGGAGTTCAGTGACATTCATGAAACTAAAAGAATATTTATTACATTATTTAAACATGGTGTATGGTGTTTTAATATTCATTTTTAAAATATATAGTAGTACATATCTGGACATTTGTTTGCTTTAAACCCAAAGTTAAACCAATAGATGTCGGACTGAACTAAATCATATAGTTGTCATTGATTACATAGAACAAATATTCATATCATAGTACCATTGCAGTTTGATATGAACGTTTGAACATATTAATTAATAACAAATGTATTAAAACTCCGTTGTCGGCAGTGGTGGCCAAGTGGTTAAGGAAGCAGACTTGTGTCCCCCGGGCTTCAGGTTCGAATCTACCAGCTGCAAAGTTGCCACTGAGCTCACAATATGGTGCAATGTGATTTGGGTGACGCCCCTGTGACCTGGGAACGGACAAGCAGAAAGAGATGGATGAATGAAAATATTGTAGCACATTCCAGCAATGCACAACAACAAAGATAAATTAAAAAAAATAAAACTTAATGTACTTAATGTTCATGTACATTTATTGATCATTAACAGACGTGCAGGCGGAGATTCTCCTTATTCAACCCTTATTATTTGCCCAACTAATGATTTTTCTAACATATATTAGGCAGAGCTGCTGTAAACTGCAGAGGATCCTAAAAGATAGCACTCTCCTGGTCGCAGTTCTTGCTTGTGTTAATGTCCTGGTCTGTCCTTCCCCTCAAACATGACCATGGGTTGGCAATCAGGGAACAATAAAACCAAATGACGTTGACATGCTCAGAGGAAGTGCTTGGACAGACAAATTGAAAAAGAGTGAGTGAGGGTGATTGAAAGAGAGGAGCAGGGAAGGAGAGAGGATGTAAACCAGGGAGAGGAGGGGGGGGGGGGACGAGTGGCAGAGTGGGAGTTGGAGGGCATGTTCAAGAGTTGTGTGCTTCGAGCCTATGTTTGTGTGCATGTGTCTGTGTGGGCGAGCAAGTATGGGACAGAGTGATGGCTCACGTGGAGGCAGTTGTCATGGCAACAGAGGAAGTCGTCTAGTTTCACAACATCTCAGCTGTCCCAGAATCCTACAGACATCTCAATGCATTCTCTTTATCTGACTCATCTCCCGTGTCTTCCTCATGCTCCTCTATTCTTTTTTCGTACCAAAAACACCTAAAAGAGTGAGTGAGGGTGATTGAAAGAGAGGAGCAGGGAAGGAGAGAGGATGTAAACCAGGGAGAGGAGGGGGGGGGGGGACGAGTGGCAGAGTGGGAGTTGGAGGGCATGTTCAAGAGTTGTGTGCTTCGAGCCTATGTTTGTGTGCATGTGTCTGTGTGGGCGAGCAAGTATGGGACAGAGTGATGGCTCACGTGGAGGCAGTTGTCATGGCAACAGAGGAAGTCGTCTAGTTTCACAACATCTCAGCTGTCCCAGAATCCTACAGACATCTCAATGCATTCTCTTTATCTGACTCATCTCCCGTGTCTTCCTCATGCTCCTCTATTTTTTTTTCGTACCAAAAACACCTGCTCCCCACCCTCGCCACTCCTTCTTATACCTCCCTCTGCCCTATTTCCCTGCATTCCCCAGTGCCCCCCACCCGTCTTCACCCTCCTCCGCTTTTTTTGCCGTAACAGATATAAATAGAGGTAATAAATTTCAGTCAAGGTGGCCGGGGAGTGAATTTATGAGAACGCATGTGTGTTTGTGTTTTACTCTGTGGTGGGATATCCTGACATTACTCATAACGTAACTCATTTTATATGGCAGACACACATACACTTCAGAGAGAGGACCATTTTGCTTCCTTCCTGTCTCAGCACCAAACACTGAGGAGCTTAACTTCATCAAGCCTCTGATCCTCAGGCGTTTCTGAGCCAACCAGCCCTGCAGGGCAACAGCACAGCACAGTACTAGTCGCAGCAAATGTGAACTTCAGTAGCGTTTCATGTAATACACTAGGTCGGAGAACGTGTGTAGCTACACTAATCAATTTTAAGCCGTCCATGTGGAATCCAATCAGGTCAGGTCATATTTGCAGCCGATGTTTACAAGTTCTCCTGCTGCAACGTTTGGAGAAATAGCTAGAGAAGCCAGATTAGGATGGTTTGGACATGTTCAGAGGAGGGACAGTGGAGACATTGATAGAAGAAAGATCCTAGTAGTTGGAGTCAGAGCAGAAGATACAGAGGACAGGGTGAAATGGAAAATTTTGAATTGCTGTGGCAACACCTTAGAAAGGGACAAGCTGAAAGGAGAAGTTCACACGTTCTCCTGCTGTTCTTTTATTATGTGTTATTATAAATTGAAAGAGAGACATCAGAGAGTGTTTTAGTTTAGTCTTTTTCCTCTTCCTCTTAAAAGATACTTTTGGGCTTTGGTTTCCCTTTTTTAAGTCAATAAAAAAAAGAACAGAGTTTTTCAAATATAAAGCTGACGGAAACTTGCAAGGCTAGAAATCATTTAATCATTTCGTCTATTTGTTTCTTTTTTAAGAGCATTTTGTTTTTTCCCCCAGAAATGTATAAAAGTAAAATCCTATTTGTTTCACTGTAGACTAGACAAGAAAGACATTTGTGCTTCACTGTGAATGCATTTTTTATGACTAAAATTTAGTTTTAAGCATTGATCCACTGCATCTCCTCCCAGCAACCCAAGTAGCACCGAGAGCAATAAATATATAGCTATATATACTGTATATGTATATATGTGTAAATATATGTTTTTTTTATGAAACTGCAGAGCTTTAAACTAGAACTTCTGGCAAATTGGTTCAGTCCGGATTACATGCCTAGACAGTTGTTTACAATAGGCATGTATATACAGTATATATAAGCGTATACATATATACATATATGTATATATGTATTTATGTATGTATATACATACACACACACACACACACACACACACACACACACACACAC
>JAFBJS010002808.1:11540-24838 GCA_016785265.1 Paraplagusia blochii | reverse complement strand
TGGACAAGAAATTAAAGAAAGAGTGGTCTAATCATTTTTTCCATGACTGTATGTGCCGCATATATATACATGTATACATACACGTGTATACTCTGCACATATATACATGCACTATATGTGCATAAAGGCACATATAGTGTGCAGGACATTGGTTTTCCATATACATATACTTGCAAATATACATACAACAAAACACCTTTGTGCACTTAGTGGACGTCCAGTTTAACACATCTAATTTTTTTAAATATTTTTTTCCTAGTGATCTTTTCGTTCTCGGTCTGTTCTAGTGGTTGATTTCCGTTATGTTTCCCAACAGTCCTGTCTAGCTGGACACAGAGTTCTCTATTAAATGCTGGACTGGTTTGAGTCTGTGTGATCGGTTGCTGTTTCTGAGTTTTTGGACCTGAGCCGGAGTTTGAAGCACTGCAACTGGGCCCTACTTCACCTACTTTGTTTGTTCGTTCGGAAAATTAAAATGTGAAATCTATATTTCAACAATGACTTTTTTAGCTGTGGAGCGACACACTGAAAAGGAGCCATGACACGCTGAATACTCCATCTTATTTACCAAGTGTCTAACTGTCAATTGCAGTATGTTTGTACAGCAAATGGAGCCAGCACCATTGGTTGCCATGTCGGCTCAAGCGTGGAGACCATGCACTAATTAAGTAGAGACACTGGACGACTGCAGACCAGAGGCTGAAGACAGTTCAAGAGCATGTTGGTTGACTGGAGTTGTTATAGGAGGATTTAGTCAAATCAGAACATACTTGTTCATTTGTATGCATTTTAAGGGGATTATTGTTGGGAAAATGTGGGAAGACCATTCCTGACCAGACGGCTCCTGTGCCAAAATCCAACCACAGGTTACTGACTGGGCCTGAACTCCAACCACACACGTCAAAATAAGGAAATAGGCGTTGTGGACATAACCTTGGCGTTGTTAAAATGGCACGCTTACTTATAAACATGTAATAAGTAATTCAATTTGTTTCAAAAATTGGCTCCTCAGGAAACATATTTCAGCCTGTGGTTTACCAGTAACGGGAAAAAGGGGACAATGTTTTAGCAACAAATCAGACGAACTTTTTGATACTGTCTTTTTCACATCAGCAAATAAAAAAAAGGTTATGTTCCCTTTAACTGTCTTTTTGGGAAACACATGAATATAGAATGTCTTCGTGGTGATCTTTTCTGCATGACAAGGTTTTAAAACCCGGGATTTCATCATTGCAGAACGGCACCAGGAATACGACTTGGATTGAAGTAACTGCTGCTTAACATGAAGTCTTGATTGGCCTGGTTTCAGTCCCTTCATGAATATGCTAACTGCTGCACTGTGGTTGTGCAACAGTTTCCATCTGCGTCCTTTAATTTGTGTATTGACCATGCACAGTCCAGTCAGGGAGCTATAGCACTGACCTGCTCTCATTTTATACTGAAGGAGCTACTCTGAGTAATGACCATTCAGTTTTTCTTGCTCAAACTAAACAAAAAACATAGTTTTTCACCTTAAAATGTCGTCTCTATTTTTAATTATTTTATCAATGCCTTTCAGTGATGGGTTTGATGACAATTCGGGCCGGGTATTGATTCAAATTTTCTAAATCGATTCGATTCGATTCACAAGGGTTCGATGCGATTCAATTCACGATTCGCTTCGGTTTTCGATTCAGTTTTTGTGACATAAATTGTAGATCAGTACCAACGTTATTCTCAGAAGAATCAAAGCTAAAATTCAAACTTAATCCATTTGCTAATAAAAAATGTATTTTTTTCACATTTATTTCCATCACAAATTTACTCAAGGCAGTCATATTAATCCATCATGCATTTTTTTATTTAACATGACTTGACCCAAAATTACAAGGCGGACTCTAGTTTTAGATTTTAGATTATAGTGAAATATGTTGTTTATACATTTGTTTTACGTGCGAGTGAGTCAACTCGCACGTAACCACGTAAATACGTAATCACCTGTGGTGCTTGAGTTCACGTAAAGTTGTTGGGAGAAGAAGGAGAAAAAAGATCGATTTTTGGATTTATGAATCGATATCGTACCATTAACAAAAAAAAATCGATTAAAATCGATTAATCGATTTTTTTTTAACCCAGCCCTAATGACAATTACAACCAGAAATGCATTTTTTAAACAGGAAAAGGCTACTGATCAAACAGATATTAATGGGCAATTGTGTAGTGAAAAATCAATAAGACCATGTACGAGCAACCAGTAGCCCTCATGATAAATTGCATATGACTGGAAGCTAAATCAATTTCTGTGCGAGACGACCTCTGTCTCATCAATCTGAAAGCTCTGTTGCTAAATTATTTCTGCTTATGTTCACTCTGGGCGTCTGCCGCGTCTCAACACGCAACATCTGTCCGCGTCATAAAAAAAGAGTCGCTGTCATATGCTGACGGACGGCTACCCTTCAGCACCTCTTAGTTGGGACTCCAGTGTAAAAATGAGTCTTTTCACAAGGACTTTAAAGTCTGTCTTCTCACAATTGACACATCCTGCAGCCTTTCCTCTGTGGAAGGGGCTTTTCCTCTGACCTCGAAGGCTTCGGGTCCAGGTTCATTTGTCAGTTATATCGCGTGGGGACTTCCAAGAGTTTGGAAGAAGGAGATCCATGAAATGCTTCAATGATTCAAAATCAAACGCAATCAGGTGCTGCGTTCACGGAGATTCATGAGGTTGAAATGAGCGTCTTTGTGTCTAAAGGGAGGTTTGAAGCTTTTGGAAAAGTCAGTGTTTGATAGTGCACCAAAAGTACTGAGGCTTTTCCTGCAGACTCTGCTTCCAGCTGGGACAGTCAAACACCTTTGGCTTGAATAAACTCTCCCATTCATCTTGCTTTCTGGCAGCGGCGGATTGGAAAAGTACATCTGTGACGGTACCATAGTTCTTTGTAATTCTAGGGAGTGTCTTTTTTTTTTTTTTTTTTTTTGGTTTGCAGTAAATTTGCTTTTCTTGTCCTTAATGAACCACTGGAAATACTTTTCCCACCTCAGGATTTATTCAGTTAGACCAGATTTTTAATAGTGGGTGGTTGTTAATACCATGGCTGTGGATGTGACCTGGGCAAACTAAGGCTCGGGGGCCAGATGTAGCTCACTTTGCTTTGTAATCCTGCCTGCAAAAGTTGTCCAAATTATACTATCAATTTATGTCATCATTATCTTTTTTACCTTTTCCCTGCAAAGTCTCAAAGCTCCTGACCTGGCTCATGACTCCAGTTATAGAACCGCCTGTGGCCCACAAGTCAAAATAATTGACCAGGCCTGCAGTAGATTATCATTGCAATAGAAGTTAAATGAATATTATTATGAAAGTATTTGGCAGTGACAAATGATTCAGGAATTAGGTGACTAGAGGGACAACACGGACAGGACAGGGTTTGGAGAAAAAGCTAGAGATTGAGATGGTTCAGAGGAGGAACAGAGGTGATATTGGTAGAAGAATGATCCTGGAGCTACCAGGTAGGAGACAAAGAGGAGATTGATGGATGCAGTGAGAGAGGACGTGGAGGTAGGTGGAGGCGGAGTAGAAAATACAGAGGACACGGGGTGATGGGTGGCGCCAGCTGCCCCTCCGACCTCACTACAGACGAGATTAAGGTGAAAGAATGAAAATAACTGAAGTAATAATCAAATATGTGGAAAAAAGCACCAACAGGTTTTACTTGTCGTTATCCCCTGGTCTCACTGGATGTTCTCCTGGACAAAAATGTGCAAAGTTGCCAGACCGCCTATCACTAAAAGTTCTTCTTTGAAGTTGAATTCTTCTTTCACAGCCAAAAGTTGTGTTTAAAAAAAGAGTTTTTTTCGCCTTTAAAAAATTGGCCTGTAAAAAATTGGCCTGTAAAAAATGGCAAGTTTCCTAAAGAACTCGGTTCAACTTCCTGGTACTGCTGGAAACCTCTTACCTCTGGGACAGAAACAGTATTTTTTTCAGTCAATAAACCTGATTCCTTCATTGTGGTGGTTGTGGGAAGACACACTAACCTGTTTTACCAGTTGTGTTCTTGCTATTTTGGCACCATCGTTTCAGAGCCAAACTTTAAAAAGTTGGCGATTTTAGACCGAAAAAAAATAATCCCATTCAACCTGTTACATAATCAGCATCTGCGTGAAGTTAGGTTATCAAGGAGTCAGGTGGAAAATTCCGAGTTATTTTTAGTGAATCAGTAACACGATCGTCAGCTTCAATGAAGCAAAGACAGTCGGAGACACTATTGAAATTTGGCTTTTGTACTTGTCAAACTTGTATAGTATTTAGCACTGGGAGGGGCAATAAGGGCCAGCAAAGCCTTCTCTATTGGCCTTAACATATTCAGAAATATTTTTAAATAAAATTGTATTTTTTTTTATATAAAAAGAGTTTTTACATTAAAAGTTAAGCAAACTTCTAGGAAATATTTCAGCTAAATCTGCCAGAACCTTCAAAATCAAAAGTGAAGGCTATGCTCACTATAAAAAAAAGTTCCGTTTACAGCACTCTCACCAATGATCTCAAGAGATTGCAACCTCAGGGCCTTCTAGCTGGCCCTATGTAGAAGGCCCGGAAGTCTGACAATATCAACTTGTAGAATATTGAATCTGAACGAGGAGATTTGCTAGCTGGATTGTCAATTCCTGGTATCAGACTCGTGTTAATTGATGTCATAAAACCATGACGCTGAGGGCCTCTGTTTGAAATGCACGGCCCGCCACTGGTACTTAGTACTTTTCTGCTACTAGTTTTGCTTCAATGCAGGGTTTTCTCCATTGCAGCCATTCATTTTTTTTGCTCCACCCCATTATCCACATGTATTTTGAGATGCAGGGTTTTTAGGATTTTTGCACATCAATCCCCGTTTTTTTTTTTTTTTTTTTTTGTAACATTACCTGCATGGAGTGATTAAAACTGAAGCCTTGATGTTAAATCCCTGAATTGCTTCTCCAACGCACATATCTAATTCAAAGAGCCTGACCGGATTTATATTTCTCATTCTGAGAACTGTCACCTCACGAGAAAAAATAAACAGAAACGTTTGCACGTGTCAAAGTCAAAGTGCGTCCATCACCTGCACCATGTGAATGTAACCAAACACCAAGTGCCGTGCAGAGATCTGAAGAAGGAGAAGGTGTTCGTGGATAAAAAGCCACCCCAGCTCCTAAACGTGGGAACACGTCTGTAGCAGTACATCCTTCAAACTTTCACCTTGAAATCTGCAAATTACTGCTCATGTCATATTATTAGCGTACTTCTGGAATGACTCCAGAAACAGATACAGTGAAAATAAGAGGTTGATCCATAGTACTTATACTATTACTTGGATATAATTTCAGTGTAAAGCCAAATCTACTGGGTATTAACACCCCGCGGATGGATTTCAGTGCAGTGACAGATGCATAGACATGTCCTGCAGTTCGTGTCTGTGCATGAACAGCAACATGAGTCTATGTTATTATGACTAATGGCTATAAATATCATGTAAAGTTCATCTGTGAAAAACATGAACAAGTACTTATATGTAATTCCGTTCTACTCCACCCTAAAGGCTCAATCCAACAAAGGTGCTTGAAGCAACAACTAATAGCATGTCAAGGCAAGGTGGTCACTTTCTGTCCAATACCTTAGACCAGGGGTTTTCAAAGTGTGGGGCGGGCCCCCCTGGGGGGGCGTGCTGTGATGCCGAGGGGGGCGCGTGTGACCCTGGGGAACATTCTTTTTTTTTCTGCTTTTTCCGTACTACAATAAAGTGTAACTGCACATCCTTGTAAGTTGAACTATATCTCTTTTTTTTGTTGTTTTCTTTATGTTAACAAGGATACGATATTATGCAGAGGTGTAGCTAGAACTATTTCATAGACAAATGCTGTTATTTATAGTTGTCGCGGAGAGTGGGTGGTGGGGTCGGGGCGCGCGAATTGTTTCCATCTTGCTGGGGGGGTGTAACAGAAAAAGATCGGGAAGCACTGCCTTAGACCATAATTACCCAATTGTTTCTCACCCTGGATGTTTTCAGGGGCCTGGATTTAATAATCTTAATCTTTAGGATTAATAAAATGTAATAATTATCAACCAATTATATTGACACCAGCACTTGTTGTTATTGCCAAACGCTTGGTTTCCGCAGATTCAAAAGACTTTGTTGCCTCATCAGAGATCCGTTTGATGTGCACTATAGAGCAGTGGTCCCCAACCACTGGGCCAGGGGCCATTACTTGCCCGTGACTGACTTGGTGCCGGGCCGCAGAGAAATAATGTTTCGTTTTGGTCCCATCTGGCTATTACTTCCACTTGATCCATACTCATACCAACAAAAGAACTGACCAATAGAATGGCTAGGATTCCATCATCAATAATGCAACTATATTTGATTAGGAAATATTTTAAAAAATTAAAATGACGCATCAATGAGTCATCGATAAAAGATAATAACCTTTTATACCGGTCTAGTAGGAGAAAATTATAGGCTGTGTGCATCTCAGGAATCCTTGTTGTGCCCATGCACAGTTAATTTGGGTAGGAAGATTTTATTGGGAGAAAAATATTTCAGAACTCAGGAAATTTACTTTTTAATAAATGTTATTTATCTGCCACAACTTAACGACTGGTGCGTGAAATTAGTATGAAACATTTCAACGTTCCGTGGCACAAAAATTAGCACAGATGCTTTTCTTCTCCTTTATGACGTAGTCTTTTTTATCTGTCTCTGCGCTCTTTTTTAACTTGCTCTAAAAGACATTCCAAAGATGATAGTTTTCTTTTGATTTCGTAAGCTTGGGCGTTTCAATTTAGTGGCAATTTAGTGGCCGCCAACTGGAGGAGACCGTTTGAGAATGTAGAAGACATGGGACAGAGGCAAGCATTTCATAGACAAATGCAGTGGACAGAATCTGTTAATCAAATTCAATTGTTTAGAATCAAAAAAAGAAATAAAACAGAATTAAGGGCTGTCTCACGGCTCAGGGTTTGGGGAACCATCTCCAACTATCTCCATGTCCTCCCTCACTGCATCCACCAATCTTCTCCTTGTCTCCTACCTGGTAGCTCCATCTCTAAGATCATCCTTCTACCAATATAACCACTGTCCCTCATCTGGACATGTCCAAACCATCTCAATGGTTAATAAAGAAACATACAGACATAAGGCAACAATATGGTTCACATGTTTCCCAAAATGTTGTCCTATTATTTTTCTTTTCCTTTTGATATTGTGTCCATCTTGGCTTCCTCTCTTTTGTGTCTGAGCATGGCCGTAAATGCTTCACTCAGTGTTAACCAGCCCTCTCTTCACTCTGTGAGATTTTTCATTTTATACTAGGCAGTTTTATTCACAGCTGGTTTGCAGCCTGCAGCACATGAGAACGAACTGGATGAGAATGGTGTAAATGGTTGTGCAAAAAACTGTGGGCTGTCAAAGTAAACAGGGAAAATGGTTCTTTGCTCATAATGGGTCTTTGTAAGAATTTGTGTTAATTCAGCAGGATCTACAAGGTGAGCAGTTAAAATAGGTGGAACGTTTGCAAATAACAAAAATAAGTTACAGTTACAGTATTGCTACAATAAAAAAACACTCAACCAGATACAATACCAGAGTTCATGGCTAAAAGTTGTCAAAGAAACTTTGAGCAACCCCTAGTTAAGATTGACATACTGTAAACCTGGCATGGGCAAACTAAGGCCCGGGGGCCGAAATGCGGTCCAATGAGCGTGGAGGAGTTAAAGATGCTGAGGTTCTCTTTAGGAGAGACAAGGATGGACAGGATCAGGAATGAGGTGATTAGAGGGACAACACAGACAGGAAGGTTTGAGGAAAAACCCAGAGAAGCCAGATTGGGATTGACATGTTCAGAGGAGGGACAGTGATTATATTGGTGGAAGAATGCTAGAGATGGAGCTACCAGGTAGGAGACAAAGAGATTTATGGATGCAGTGAGGGAGGACATGGAGGTGGTATCCCTAAGGGATAAGCCGAAAAGAAGAAGAACTCAACTCAACTATATGCCTATAGTGCCAAATCATAGCAACAGCTGTCTCAGGGCACTTTACCCACAGTTACATACAAATGACAATGAAACAATATACAAAAGAGACAACAATGACCCCCATGCCCTTATAGACCCTCGCACCGGCTGAGGAACAACTCCCAAAAAACCCAGGCAGGAAAAAAAGGACGAGACCTCAGGGCGATCGACAGCGGAGGGGGTCCTCACCTCAGGACGGACAGGCGGACAGGCAAAACAGTGGCAGAAGTCCATTTGGAGTCCATCTGCTCCATGTCTGTTACAGAGAACTCTTGATAATAGGTTGGTGGTGAGGTGGTATGAGAGGCTGCCCATGGCAATCAGGTTCTGGGGAAAGAATAAAGACTCCAGGGACGTGAGGTCCCCGGCAAGAGGTGTTAATGGGGAGTAAATAAGGAAAAGGAAGGATAGA
Organism: Paraplagusia blochii; assembly: GCA_016785265.1. NCBI lineage: Eukaryota > Metazoa > Chordata > Actinopteri > Pleuronectiformes > Cynoglossidae > Paraplagusia > Paraplagusia blochii. The sequence goes on along the minus strand of JAFBJS010002808.1, from coordinate 16,404 downwards.
GAGATAGAGGACAGTGATAGGGGACCCCCGGCATACTTAACTTACAGCAGCATATCTAGAACCCAAGGTCCAGCCGAAGGCCTCACATGAGGACTACGGCTGAATCTGTAGGCCACTAGAGGCGCTGTTGAAAAGAAAGAAGAAGATGTGACCAGCCAACCTTGCCCAGATTAAATAATTTATTTATATTATCATTATACTTCCTACTATATGTCCTTTTTTCCTGCCTTTATGTGTTCCTCCAGTAGATGAAGTCATAAAGAGGACTTTAAAGGAACACGCTGTTTTTCTGCTCTGGACTCAGCGAATCGAGTCCAGTTTTTTGGACCGATTGTGGCCCATGGGTCAAGACGTTTGCCCATGCCTGCTGTAAATCAATATTATTTAAGTTAAAATGTAAAATCACTCCCAAAAGGGCAGCTGTAATTGAATGTTAACCTAAGACAGCTTGTATTGTTCTGGTAATGCCCAACTGCGTCCTTCCTCTGGGGCGAAGCAAAGATCCTGTTAAAATGTAGATTGTTCCTGCCTTGCCCATAAAATCTGTCCTAGTACCACGGTCAGTCCCAGGGTTGGGCGTTGGACGTCTCTGCCCTGAGTCAGGCTCACGTCTCCGTGTTGAAGCTCAGTGGAAATATCAGCAGAGACCGCTGCCATGTTCTGAAGATAATTTAATGTGCAGAGTTGAAGGTTTCTTGTTTGTTGCTGGAGCCAGAGACTCTGTATTGGTTGGATAACTGTAGGTGATGGTGTTTCCTGTTGTGAGCAGGGACACGTTGGCCTGATTACAGCGCAGGGTCGCTGTGGTCACACTTAATAAAAAGCAGAATCAGTTTCCTCACGTGTCTGGAGACCGAGCACATGATGGAGTCATACCACAGAGAGGGAGACGGAGGATGAGGAGGAGGATAGTAGGGGGTGTGAAACGGGTCAAGACAAATTTTGGCATGAAGTGGAGAGAAAAGCAAAGCCCTGATCCTTTTATTGTTTCAGCTGAGGAGCATCCACTGCCAGGAAGCTGTAGACAAAGGCTCTGCGGTGGGGCTAAGTGTCTCCTATTATAGCAGCGTATCATGGCGGAGGAACCGAAACGCATGCATGGTTACACATGTCAAAAGAGATGAATACAGCATAGCGTCCATCCTCTGTCGGCTTTATGTCTCTGTGGCTATCGCAAGTATTATTACCGCATCCAGTGTCACAGTCTGGGCACAGACGAGGTGAGTCAGTGAACTTAGAACGTGGTTTAGCCAAAACGGGGAAGTTGTATCCCAAAGACATAGAGCAGGCTCAAAGGTTTCCATCGCCAAATTCTTTTTCCATCGATGTTTCACTTGGGCTCATGTTTGTTCTTCAGATGTTCTCACGATTTTGGAAGCAGACTCACATTAATTCTGGGTCTTTTCAAAAGTCGTAGCTTTTATTCTGGGTTTGGGGCTGATGCAGATGTTCTGTGCGCAGTAACACTCTGGTGAATCACGCATTGATTTACGATGCCGCGTCAGCCTCAAGACCAAGAAACTGCTTTTGGTGAAGCAGGCATGGACAGACGCCATGCCTGATCAAGACGCCACTGACCGCATCCCGCCCATCCCCCCTTTCCCCTTCAGTCCCTTCTTCCTTCCCCCCCCCCCACTTTATCTCTTTTTAATATAGTTTTCTCCAGTCTGGACTGTCCTGACCCATCATTCCCCATTTATTGCTTTCCAGCTCATTTCTTAGTCAATGTGAGCACTTGAGGACAAGCTCTGCTGGATCCCTCAACAACAGCCACAGTCACATGAGGGCCTCAGCGTGAACCCGGACCAACAAATGACCCAAGACAGGACTGTAACTCCAATACAATGACCTCATGAAGCAGGGGGGAAAAAATAAGAACGAAAAAAAAAAAAAAAAAAAACCCAAATACTCAAACTGACACGCACTGAGGTGAGATGCAAGGCATGGTGTAATTGGTGAGGAAGTTTCTGGAAAAGTTAAAATATGATTGAGTAATAGAAACAATGAACAAGGGTTGCTTTGTTTGCTTTATGTTTGATTTGTGCAAAAAAAAAAAAGTGCCTCTTACTTTCACATCTGCTGTGTCTGTGTTTTAATGATGTTTTATTTTGAAAAGGGGCCCGGAATCTCTCTGTTACATCCGTCTCACTTGACTTATGTCAAGTCCTAGATGCTGTAAGTCACGTGATACATCCCGCTAAATTTAAAAAAAAAGATCAACTGCTGGAGATCGCAAATGACGGGGGCCTTAAACGTCTGTTGGAGACATCATCTGCCGTTTTACCAGATTAAAGTCATGGGTGAGATCCCCGAGATCGCCACAACAGCATTGAAAACCCTGTTGCCATTTCCAACATCGTATCTGTGTGAAGCAGAAACAAATCACAGAATAAACTGGACCTAAGTAGCACACTTCGGGTGTCATTGTCTCCCATAACACCAAGATGGAACCATCTCGTTACAGCAGAACAACCTTAAGGCTCCCATTGATTCAGTGCTGCTGTGAGTCGCGAGTATTTTCATACACTTTTGTGTGGTGTCTTATTTTGAAGGTATGTTTAATACGTTACCGCAGCGACAAGAGTGTGTTGCATTGCGTTGGGCAGAAAGGATGTTCGTGCTCATGTTCTTTTGTGGGTGCAACGTCACAGGGACGTCGCTAACAAAGTTGCACTTGACTACACCGTGGATTTACGATCATTTTTATTCTTATAGAGAAAATATAACAGTTTTTAATGCCGATCTCATTTTATTTTGTTTTTTATCTGCTACACAGGGCCGTGAAAATATTGTCAGACATTAAACCGATCCGCGGTACAGAAAAGGTTGGGGACCACTGGTATTCAGGATGTCCATCGACTCTTTTCTTATTCTCTGAGTTAGAGCCTTCATGCTCACCTGTGTCTCTGTGTCTCCTGGGCTCTGAGTGTCAGGAAGGAAGGAAGTCAAACCTCTTGTCATTGTGACTTTGTGATTCACTTCACTGCACACAACGAAATGTCACCTCTGTCTTTAACCCATCACCAAAGTGAACAGTGGGCAACTTTGACCCGTGAGTGGGGACGGTGCCATGCTCAGTGGACCTCAGTGGTCACTTGCCAGTCGGGAGACTCGAACCACCAGACCCAAGTCCACTTTCTTAACCACTAGGCCACCAACCTTCTGTAACATATTAGGTTGTTTAAAGAGTTCCAAGTCAGATGTTAATACAATATATCACAAGGTGATGAAGCACTGAGCTTTATTACTTTATTTGTTTTCCAACTTTCACAACATTTTTCCAGATCAGAACCAACAACATCTACGCCAAAGGTATAGATGAAGTTCAGATGGAAAGATTATTCTGGTTAAAGGATCAGAACTGTGATCGGAGGAGTGTGATGTTGAGAAAGTGCCAGAAACTCCTCTGCATTTTAGCTGGAACTCCACAAAGGGACAGAGGGACAGAGGTTACATTGGTAGAAGAATGATCCTAGAGATGGAGCTACCAGGTTGGAGACGAAGAGGAAGGACAAAGTTGGAGTCAGAGTTGAGGATACAGAGGACAGGATGAGATAGAAATTGTTGACTCGCTGTGGCAACCCCTGAGAAAAGAACAACCCGAAAGGAGAAGTTCTTTTATTTTGAATTTTAACAGGATGAATTTATGAATCGTTAATCTTCCCTCCAGTCCAAAACATCTTCTAACAAAATATCTGAACCCTTTTCAACGGTCAGTTTTACCTGAGAGTCTGGAAGCGTCGGTCATTAAAGCCGGTGGAACTTCAGAAAGGTTGTACTTACCTGCGCTGTGGCAGGTGTGTGCAGTGCGGTGGCGGTTCCGTTAGCACAGGTACCAGGATGGAAAAGGCAGATAATCACTGTCATCACTTTTGCACTTAAGTATAGCTGCGGCTCAGCTGCTCCCCATCAGAGTGTTGCTCCACGGCCGCTGCGACGACTCTTGTCGCTGGAAACAGGAACGTCTTTCAGAAGCTGCGCTTTGCCAGTAAAGTAGCAGCGATACGGTGGTTTATAAGCCTTTAACTGGTGTAATTTTAGCTTTAATGAGCACTTGAGGAGCGAGGTATGTTGAAAATTGGTGGTCTGCGCCAATAAAACATTAAAATGACGCTGCTTGTCAGCCCTCGTCTCTGCTCCACTTGTAGAGCTGCGGATCCCACCGACATGGAGCTTAATTTTGGTCAGCCCGTGCGGTCTTCTGACCGAGGTTTTACATCTCTGAACATGTTCATCATTTAGCACCTTAGATGGAAAATCCTCGAAAAAAAAAAAACACAAAACATGACATGAATGTAAACTAATGAGTGATTTTTTTTTTTCGTGTGTGTTTGTGGTTTTTGCAAGTTTATCAACAAAAAGTATAAAATCTAACCTTTAGTTAAAGGTGTTTTTTTTATTATTATTTTTATAAAAAAGGAATCCCAATTATACACTGCCCTAAAGGGACATTGTAACAGTTTTTTTTTTTATGTCATTGATTGTTTTGACTATCTTCTTCTTTTTCTTCTTCTTCTTCTTCTTCTTCTTCTTCTTCTTCTTCTTCTCCTTTTGTCTCGTCCCTTCAGGGGTTGCCACAGCGAGTCAACAATTTCCATCTCCCCCTGTCCTCTGTATCTTCAACTCTAACTCCAACTACCTCCATGTCCTCCCTCGCTGCATCCATCAATCCCCTCTTTGTCTCCTACCTGGCAGCTCCGTCTCTAGGATCATTCTTCTACCAATGTATCCACTGTCCCTTCTCTGAACATGTCCAAACCATCTCAATATGGCTTCTCTAGCTTTTTCTCCAAACCTTCCTGTCTGTGTTGTCCCTCTAATCACCTCATTCCTGATCCTGTCCATCCCTGTCTCTCCTAAAGAG